>PVJA010002099.1:0-93616 GCA_004027025.1 Myocastor coypus
TTTTTTTTTTTTTTTTTTTTTGTCTTTTTGAGACAGGGTCTCGCTATGCAGTTGAGGCTGGTCCTGAGCTCACTTTTGTAGCCCAGGCTGGTGTCGAACTCACACCAATCCTCCTGCCTCAGCTTCCCGAGTGCTGGGATTACAGGCATGCGCCACCACGCCCGGCTCTTCTCAACTTTTGATTTAGCAGTTGTGTACTTTCTCTTGTACAAAGCCTTTCTGGAATACATAGCAGATTAGGAATAGAAGATATGGTAGAATATAGATCAATTCCTCTAACAAGTACAGGATTTTGGCTGCAGTGGGGCTGCCCTTTTTTGCCTTCACTTTACTCTTTTTACCAGTACCTTTGACAGAAGCCTTCTTTGCTTCACGTTTCTTCTCTTTAGTGCCCTACTTCTGAGTTTTTTCACTTGCCATCTTCCAAGATGGAAAAGAGAACTACGTTTCCTAATGTCATAACATTTTGATTCTTATTTAACTCTCACAAAATACCACATTCCTATGTGTGTATCATACTTTTGATATAAAATCTTTTCATATATAACACAAAAAATCTTTAGTCCCTTTTTATAGTTTATATATATAACATATATAATGTTTCAGTCATACCAATAGGAAAATTAGGCACTTTTGTCAGTCTTTGGAAAAATATAATGTTTGAATAATGGAAATAATGATTTAAATTGTGTATTTCAAACTGAAATCTACATATGTGATTTCATGTGATTATTTCTATGATATAGTAATAATTCCTTAGTGTATCATGAAATTAATTTACTTTTGATCCAAGTGATGTAGAAAGGCATAAATATAAGAAAAATTCCTCTAATTTGTCTAGGGTAACTTCAATACTCTTGATAATACTTCACTCTTGATTAATTGATGTATCACTTTTACAGTGTCTTTTAACAGGATTCTATGACTTCAATTGAATTCTAGGATTGGAAATATTAAATCAAAAGAAAATTACTAGATACTATAAAGTGATTTTTGAAAAAAGGTAACGTTGGTTAAGTGTTCTCAAAAACATTTCACAATATGCTTGCTCAAATGACCTTTATTTATTTCATTGACAAAATGAGTTTATTTGTGTCAGTTTTAAAGTAGTTACCTTACTAGAAGAGAAATTATTGGCAATGGTTTCATGAAATAAAAAATACATAAAATAAGTGAGTTTTCTTGTGTTTCATAAAATAATATCTTTAATGAAATAGCTAGTATTTATTCTACCAGGAGCATAATTATTTTTTAAGATAATTATATGGACATAATTATCAAAAACCTTTACAATTTAGAGAATATTTTAATCATATTGAAAATTAATAAACTGAAAATCAGAGACATATGATAACAGTCATTATATTACAGCCCTGACCTTGTAACAAGATCCATATCCCTTTATTACATCATAGAATCTCTATTTTAACATAATGTTAAAAAAATGAAATCTGACTGTCCAAGTTATTTGTAGGTATCTACTATGACACTGTGTTAGAGCCAGTTTCATTATGTTGTCCTATTTGTCAAATATATTCTTAGGGAAGAACCATAATTTATATATTGTAAAATATAATAAAGTAATACCCTAACAAAATCATACAACACAAATTTTGACAGGAATATTTTTTATTCCATTTAATAATATAAATGACCATTTCTCCATTTTATTCATATTCCCAGTTCTGGCTTAACAATAAATACTTGTTGGGGACTCAAAATCAAAAGAGGTGCATGAATGTACGGTTTTAGATATGGTAGAATATAGATTTATTCTCCTGCAAAAACATTATTTTTGACCTATCTGTTGAATAAATAATAATTTTATGATGTAAGAATATTGAGGATACTTTGTCAAATATATTTCACCAAAAGAAATCTTTGTTGTGTTTTCTCCAGCCTTTTCTGTCTTGAGCATAGTGTAGCTTGAACACAGTATAGAAAAAATAGCCCTTGAGGTTAGACTGAATTGAATTTGAATCAAAGTTCTACTATTTCTCAGTTTTGTATGATATAGCATGATATTAAAGGTCTATAGAATTTAATATTCTCTTTTAAATGTAAATAATAATTAAAGTATAGTATTAGTACTGGCACTATATATTTAGAAGTCAAAAAGTATTCATAAGTTTCCCTTCTGCTGCAAGTAGGAATACTAGCAGCCAGTCACATGATTTTTTGTTCTATTTCTTTAGCTGATAGGCTAAATGATGCTTAGTGAAATTGAGTAGTCTCACTGCAGGATGTTTTCCCCAATGTTTTGTTTGTTGATGTTACCCTCTAGAACTCAGGGACTAATTCATTGCATCAATTTGTAATTCTACATTCTATATAGTGTTTATTTTACTCATCTTATTTATAATTCTTTAATTTCAGGTCAATGTATAGAAATTCTTTAGGAATAATTTTGTCACTATAATTTATTCTTTTATATATTTGGTTTGCTAAATCTTTTTGCCTTGGCTATACTTCAAAATAGACTTGACTTTGAATTCATTGTACCCCTACATGTTAATTATAATTCTCAGGTATCATTGATGAAACAAGAAATTAAATGCAGCATTTTGTTTTTTTATTTTTTGTTACTTTCAATAAGAAATAACAATGTGAAAGTTTCAAAACGTGTTAGTAGTACATTCCCAATAATTAATAAAATGCATATTGTTGTCCTCATCGTTAGTTATTCAGAGCACAAGATGCAGACATGATAATTTTTCTAGTCATTATTGGTACAAAAATTTCTTCTCATTGAACTAAAAGAAAGTAGTTGTATACATAGTCCAATATTCCATAGTCATAGTGGGTTATTGGCAGAACTGCCAATGTTGGAAGCTGTTGATTTAAGCCTTTTATATCTCAATATACTAATCTAGATTTACTTTTTATGCCTCATGGTTAAACTTTTCTGCAGGGGGGTTAAGGGCAAGTTAAAGCAATACCTGTATAACAAAATATGTAACTTTTATATCTGACAAGATCAGTCAAATTCAGGATTTACCTTGAAACCACGTACAGTACTTTGTAGCACTGTTATCAGTGTCATCCCGTCTGTATAAGTTATGGCCATTGCTTGATCAGTTTGCTCTCTGTGAAAGCCTGAGAGAATGTTTTCTCTCTAGGTGATTCTCCTTAGGCACAGTATACATTGTCAGTCCCTTTCCTCTGTGGCCCCAAAATCTCTTTGAACGGAAAATTTCAGACACCACTGAGTTATAAGATGCTACAGCATAGTTTCTCTTTATGTTTTGACTTCTCACTGACCTTGAAGGCCTAGGGCCAGAATATTGGCTATCTCTTTAGCCCTTTCTTTTCTCTAATTTTTGGTCTGTAAACTTATATTCTTAATCCTCCAGAAGAGACGCTTAGTGAGACTATTACTCTATAATGTAGGTTCTTGAGCTTAAGTGCAGCATTTTGGGCTATTGTCTACATATCCTGTGTGTCATCACTGGAAAATTATTAACAATTAAAGTTGGTTTCTCCTGTATACTAATGACTATTCCATATCATTCTGGATTTTTTTCTTTTATGTATTTAGTACAGGGCTATAGGGTCTACAAGGTCTTACTACACAGATCGAACTTGTAGTAATCCTCCCGTTTTCACCCTCCTAAGCACTGGGATTATACTCAATCTCAATTGCCATCCAATGCACCCCGGGGGCATGTGGTTTTCAGAGTTGAACCGTGGTCCTTGTGCTTTTCCTAAGCAGGCTCTTTAATCTGCTGAGCTGTGTGGCCTGCCTATTCTGTTTTAAAATTTTTTAATCACTTGTTATTCTCAAACCTTTAATTCACTGGAAAAAAAAAAACACTAAAAATGAATGAAGCTGTCTTGTGTACTCCCTTGGTTTTGGCTCTTGTACATTTTAATGTAAAAGCAAAGGCTACTACATTTAGTCATAAAGTAAAACTGAATTGTATGCTTCTATAAAAGATTTACTGAATTGACCATTTGTTTTTGTTTTTAACTACGTAGCATCTAAAATATAATCTCAGTTTCAGGAAAAACCTGCATTTTCAAGAAATTTAGTGGAAGCCAGAGTTGAAATCCATTGGCAAATAGAAAATAGTAGAGCTTAAAACACAATTTAGTGGGAAAGGACACAGTGTAATTTATTTATCTATAAACTATCTCTCTGGATAAACCGATAAGAAACCATACTTAAACTTGTATTGCCTCATTCTTATTTATTGTCTTCTTATAGTTTCTAACAGATAGGTATACAATATGCATAGAATTTTAGACCTAATAAAAATTTTCTTTCTCTCTATTTCTGTGCTATTTCTCTCTCTCTCTCTCTCTCTCTCTCTCTCTCTCTCTCTCTCTCTCTCTCTCTCTGTCATAGAGTTTTCAAACTAATAAAAATGTCAAAAAAGTAACCCAGTTAAATTAAATGAATGAATGAATAGCTTTCCTCTCTGTTGGTAAAACACATTTAAAATTGCAATTTAGCTGTGTCAACAAGGGCTGGGGAGTCAGTTCAGCAGCACAGTGCCTGCCTGGAAAGTGCAAGGCCCTGAGTTCCTATTCCTGATACAAAAGCAAAAGCCCTACACATGACCATTAAGTGTAGCTGTCAGATTTAATTGTCAGAGTGGCATGGGTGCTCTGTGGGGTCCTATTAGTAAGGAGCACTGATGGGGGTGTCTGGATGACCACGGAGGTCTGCCTTGTGCACTGTGTCTCATTTCTGGCCCCTTCCACACTTGTCCTCTTCCTCTCCCCTTGAAATCACCATGAAGTGAGGAGCTATACCCTGACACCGCCCATCTGCTGTGATGTGTCCCTTGTGGCCAGCTAGCGTGGACTGCAGTTTCTGAAATGATGATCCACACCGTATCTCCCCCTTTAACTATGAATGTCAAGTGCTTTGCTCAGGCCAGAGGAAAGCCGACCAATATTCCATATGAATGAAAATCTTTATATGTTGTAGAAGAATGAGTTGTACAATTAGAAAGAAAAATATAAACAACTATTACTACATCCATCCATACAAAGGATATGCTTGGTCCTTCCATAGCAAGAGGAGAACATACCATCCAATATGTTTGTGAAGCAGTAGAAAGATTAAATGGGATTCTGGGGAAGATTCTGATAGTATTCTTGCTTTGAATATTTTGGAAATTGGCAAAGTTATTCTAAAGTTTTCTATATAGTTAGATAATTGTTATGGTTTATGTCTAGTTGTTCCCCCAAAGCCTCATGCAATCATGGGCAGTGACTTCTAGAGTTTGAGACTTGAATGATGATCCACTGGGATTACGTGTTTTACTACTGTTGGGATTATGGTCTGAGTACTGCTGAGACTATGAGTGTGGCCTGAGAAAATTGGCTAAGGCGGAGAGCCTGATGTAATTTAAAAAGAGAGACTGAGAGACAGGCTCGCGCTCTTGCTCTCCGCTACCCTGGTTGGTCCGTTGCCTCTGTCGCAATTGTTGCTGTTCTGCCGCCATTAATTGGATGTGCTCTGCCCTGTTCCACTCAGCCTTGGGCCAGCTGAATATGGACTGAAACCTCCAGTAACTGTGAGCTAAATAAACCCTTCCTTTCTTCATTTTGAGTGTTGGGTATTTGTCCCAGCAATGAGTAAAAAGTAACTAAGACAGTAATAGCAACTGATAACTAAAACTAAAAGAAAATGATAAGTCAGATGAGGCTCCGACATATTAAGCCATAAGGTTTCTAAAAAAATGTAAAAGTAAAGAAAAATGTATAAACCAATAAAGAAAATAGATTAGAGATCTATAAAACTTTCTAAATTTCTAATATATAATGCAAACCTTTTACTTCAAAAGATAAATCTCCCGGAGACTTCAAAAGAATTATCCTTATTATCATTTTTTCTCTCGGCTTTTCTTCATTTTTAGCATTTATTGCTGATTCTAAACTCCCTATACAGGGGCCAGGGAAATAGATAGCTCAGTAGACTAAGTGCCTGCTTAGGCAAGTCAGGGACCATGTTTCCTCCACACCACATGCCACTGGACCCACAATGAGATTGCCACCAAATCTGGGCATGGTGACACACGGCTGTAATCCCAGTGCGGGGGAGGCTGAAAACTGAAGAATCATTATGAGTCTGAGCTGCATAGTGAGACCATGTATAAAAAATAAATAAAAATAAAATGAAATTTCTGTACATCTAAATATCATTACACTTTAGATATCTGGGTGGTTTCACCTATTTCAAAAGTCTTTATATCACTGTTAAATGTGCTTTTGCCATACATATATATATATATATATATATATATATATATATATATATATATTTCACTAGCAAAGCTGGGACGCATAGTGATCCTCCTTCCTTGGTCGCCTCAGTGCTGGGATTACAGGGGTACTCCACCACACCTGGTCTTGGTGTCTGGAACAGCAGGTCAGCGCAACACATGGTACTAGGGGTCAAATTTGGGTCCTGGCATTTGCCAGTTAGGCACTTAGACCACTGAGCTCTTAGCCCACTTTTTCATTTTATAAATTTATTACAAAGTAAAAGATTGCTAAAGTTAGATAAAATGGATTCTTGAAGAGAAACAAACTTCAAAATAATGAAATAATGTTTTACTCTTGTACCTTCTAGATTTTATGTTATAGGTGTTATTTCCATCGAAATTATCTCCATCCAAAAGTAACACTATAGTATACCTTGCATCACATAAGTAGACTTTTCTTAATACCATACAATATGTGTATGTAAATATATACATATGTCATATGTGTATTTCATCTCAATGTATCAGGGATATATTACAGTTATTACCTAGTTACATCAGCATTTGCTTGGACAATCTCTTACTAGGTTCTATTTTAAATATTTCTAGGTATTTGCTCCTCTAAATCACATTTTAGGAGATATCTCTGTAGGTACATTTCTTCTACAATAATGAGCTTATTTTGCTGATATCAATTTATGGGTAGAGTGAATTGCATTTTCAAAGCAAATTTTAAATCATATTGACAAAGGATGGATAAAACATCACCAGACTTATTTATGTCATCCTTTTAGCTCCATGAATGTGACTATTTTTCAACATTTTCATCATATTGATTTTGGCAAAGAGGTTAAACTGCTGTTACTAATGTTTAATATATATTTATATAATTATGAAGACGAGAAGTGCTTTTTATGTTCATTAAACGTAAGTTTAATGCATATTCTACCATTGATATTGATTTCTTTGTAAGTTGGAGTTCACATTTAAGTTATTTGACATAATTTTAGATTTTAAATATTTGGTATAGTAATCTGGTTTATTTTTGTTATTTTATTTTATTTTATTTTTTATTTTTTGGCAGAACTGGAGATTTCATTCAGGACCCTGCACTGGACAGGAAAGTGCTTACTGTACTGAGCTATCTCCCCAGCCCCAATCTGGTTTATTTTTTAAACTTCTTAAAAATTTGGAAATTGCACTCATTTGTTTTTTATCTTGGGAAATTATGTCCCTCCTGAAAATTACTGTGATTGTCCAGGTCATAAAACTAGGATGACTAGGCATTTCTTGTGAGGGAGATAATTCCAGTGTATATTTAAAATACCAACCTCGAACTTCCCTGGGGTTTGTATCATCAGTGAGACGATGTTATGAGATTGGCATAAATATGTATGTAAAAATGTACGTAAGTTACTGTATAGCAGCTCTCAGTTACCCGCCAAAGATCCTCTGCAATGTTTGTAGTTGTTCTTGGGGCTGTGTAGTGTCTGATTATAGAAAATCATAGCGAGTTCACAAGGAGCATGCACTGAATGTAAAGGAGAAGAACCGGCTTGTACAATGTTACTTCCTGGCCAGTGGGACTTGGTGTCCAAGAGCTCTTCAGTGTCTCAGTTCGCAGAAGCCCAGGACCAGGGTCAGTAGACAGATGGTGGAGTGTTTTCCCCATCAGTCATGGTTCTTTAAAACGTAGCTACACTGTGGCATTTGCTAAGACTTGAGTAAGAGTCTTAACTCAGCCAAGTTAGGGATTAGATTTTTATTAGTATTTTTTGATGTTCTTGCATACATTACTCTCTTTATCTTTTTGGATAGTTCGTACATCGTAGTACCCAGTTTCAAGTTCATAGAAAGTTGCTTAACCTAACATTATAACTTTAATATAATTAAATATTGCAATCGAGTAGTCATAAGAAACTTACATAATGCTGAAATAGTGGAATTGAGATTACTGGATCTAGCATCCAGAAAAGCCTTCATTTTCACTGTATCTGAAAATAACTTTTCTTTTGGAACTGTGTATATATATTTGAGAACACTAAATCTCTGCTACTGCACAATTAATCCATCAATCAACATATAAGTGCTCATGGCTAGGATATAGCACCTACTACTCTTAGCTGAAATACTTCAAAAAAGGCAAAGTCCTTCCTTATGGGGAGATACTTAGTGGAAAGAGGAAGATAAAATAATAATAAAATTAACTAGAATGATGGATGATGATAATATATGTTGTGGATAAAACATTAGGGAAATACAGTATGAAGTCTTTGGTTGATGGGGAAATGGGATATTGCAAATATATTTATGACACAAGTCCATGGGAGAGAACGTTAAAGCCAGAAAACTCCAAGGACAAAAACCTTGCAGTAGCAGTAGAGCTGGTGTATAAATGGAGAACAAGCAGGGAGAAGCTGGAGCGGAGTTGAAAAACATGAAAAGATCAGAGAGAAATCAGTTGTTAGGATGAATGGGGCCAATTCCATGGTTTTATAGGTCACTTTGATAACTTTGGCCTTCACACAGGACTGCATGAGAAAATATTTGAGTGTTTAAATGAAGGAACAACTTTTATCACCCTATAGAAAAGAGAAATAGGAAAACAATGGTAAATGCAGAAAAATCAGTTATTGCTATAGTAATTCAACTATGCAAAAGATAAAGTAACTTGAATCCAAATAACACCAAGGAAGACTGCATGGTTAAAGAAAGTTGAACACATGCCAAGGAAAAGGATGTAAAGGACAGAAGACAGATGGAGCCACAGAAAATGCACTATTGCCCCACCAACAAGATTGGAGCAAACGTAAAGTCTTTTATTAACAATCCAATATTTAAAGAGGAAGCAAATTTTCCAGTTGCTCAAAAAATAACAGAAATACAAGCATAATTTTAATAAACTTGTCTTTAATAACTTTATTAAAGTATAATTTATATAGGTGTAAGTTGCATGTGTTTACTACATACGGTTCAGTGTTTGTGAGCTTAGGCATCGTAGCACCACAACCAAGGCAGTAACACATCCGTCATTGTCACAAGTCTCTTTGTGTCCTCTTGTTTTTCATTCAAAGACATTAAACATGAGAACCACGTTTTCTTTCTTTCTTTTTCTTTTTCTTTTTTTTCAGAACTGGGGATCGAACTCAGGACCTTTGCCAGGCAGGCACTTTTGTCCCTGAGCTATCTCCCCAGCCCGAGAGCCACTTTCTTAACAAAACTTTAAGGGTGCCATACTCCGTTGTTAATTTTAGGCACTCTGTTCTATGAAACAATGTCTAGAAATTACCCATGTGCCATACCTGAAACTTTTGCATGCACTGACCATCAATCTTCATTTCTGTTTTACCCAGGTCCTTCAAGATTTATTATGTTTTCTACTTTTATAAGTTGAACTATTTCAGATATTTCATATGATTGGGACCATACAGTATTTGTTTTTTCATGTAAGTGATTTCACTTAAAATAATATCTCCCATTTAAACCACTATAACAGCTATTAAAAATACTAAAGAATAAATCTGATAGAAAACCACCAGCCATTATGAGTAAATTGTGAAAAGTCCAATGCACCAGCAAGGATGAAATACCCCAGGAGCAGCATGTGTGTGTTCTGTTTCTGACATCTTGAAGCTGGTGAGTCCTGTTATGGTTTATATATATTGATGTCCCCTCAAAGCCTCATACAGTCGTGGGGTGGCTTCTGGAGTTTGTGATTGATTATTGTGGATGCGATATGCATTACACTGGAAGGAGGCAAGAGAGGCTCCCTAGCTGTCTGAACTGCTGCCCCTCCCCTTGATCTTCGCTATCTGCTGCTGCCATGAATCCCTGTACCGAGCCTTGTGCCACTCTACCTTGAAGCCAGCTAAATATACACTAAAACCTCCACTAACTGTGAACTAAATAAACCTTCCTTCCTTAAAAAAATAATATTGCCCAAGTTCATTCATATTATTACAAATGCTTGAATTTTCTTACTTTTATGGCTAAGTAATTTTGAATTGTGTAAATATTCCATCGAAGGACCATCAACAGAGGAATGAATAAACACATTTATCTTTATTTAATACTTTGGTATCACATATTGGGTATTCAAACAGTCATTGCAAAGTTGCATATATATTGCATTATTTATATGTACTGTCTGAAGCACTAGGCTTTAAAACAAGCATTATTGGGAATTAGAAGATCATCTTTAGACCTCAAATGCAAAGATGAACACCAATAATTCATCTCTCCAGCTGATTCTACTCTACAACTCTTTGCTGAGAAGCTCTGTATTTAGAGATGATGTATTCTCTACATCCAGCCACTGAAGTACACCCTAAGACTACATCAGGTCTGTTGGTACCTCCCTCCAGAAACTCACATTCCTGTGCAGCTGTGCTGGGGTCCATATCAACTTTCCACCTCTAGAGATTCCTCTGCTTCTCTGTCACCTTGCCTGAGGAGGTCACCTCTGATGCCACAGCATAATAGGTTCAAGTTCCAAAAAGCTAATGCTCCTGGAGACAGATGGAAGTCAGTGGATAAGTAACTCAGCACTGCTGTTCCTTGGGGGATAACTGGAAACCATATTTCATTCATTTCCTCATAGAATCTTTAATAGGTCTGAATCTGTCCCAGAATTTCCTTAGAATGCTCACTCTTTTGACTTCTGTCTCTTTCTGTGCTTTCTAGTTCATTTCTAGAATTAATAGCCTTCAAGGTATTTGTCTCTGTTTACACCTTGAGGGGCCCACCAAACTGATCAGATATGCTTTCAACAAATTCCTCGTGTCTGGTTGACATTCAGAAGATTTGGTGGTATTGCAGAAGAATTATACAAGGGCATTGGGTGATCCCTTTACACCACCCCTCCTTGCCGTTATTGATCCCAAAGTGTCTAACATCACAGAAGCAAAGGGTCTTAAAGCAGTAACAGAGCTCTAAATGTTCTCTTACCCAATGCAGTTAACATTAGCATATGTTTCACAATGGCTAATCTGCCATTAATCATTTTTTGTCAATAGTTACAAATAAACACAGCCATGACATGTGGAATGAATAATAAGAAGCTGAACATTTATGGACATCCTCAGAAGATAGGATGATTATTTGTATCACTAACAGATGCAAAAATACAGTTTCTTGGAGCCTAAACCAGTTTATAGATAAAGGGGAGATTTTGCCAGAGAAGTGTGTGTTTCTGCCAGCTACAATAAATCTAAGAGGAATTTAAAGTGCCAGGCTAATTTAGAAGGCACAACTGGATTAACAGCTTGGCTGAGTTCTAGGCAAATCACATATTCTAAGAACTTAGTAAATATCAGATTCAGAAATTATACAAAGATTAATTTAGATAAGATACATTATTTTTTAGAGTTTTGATATCCACTGCAGGCCAGCCTTGAACGCACTGTGGAGTGCATGCGACTTACAACCCTCCTGGCACCAGCCTCAGAATGCTGGGGTTAGAGGCAAAAGCCCTAATTCAGTAGTGAGTTAATGTAGATGTACATTAAAGGGATAGCAATTCTGGCTTGGGAAATTTGAGAGGTAGGGACTGCTGGTGAGCATATATTCCATGAATAATCGCTTTCCCTTTTTGAGCAAAATATCCCTCTGAAATAGAAATTTCCATGATGTTAGAAATAATTTTACTGTATTTATGATGAAAAACTCAGCTTGTTTAATTATGAGAAATGGCTAACAGAGAGCACATTTCTTGTTCCATGAAAGAATTTCTGGTAAATCAAGAAGACAGAAAATGGGATTTGGTCATTTTCCTGCAAAGATAGGACATGCTTTTGGTCGAAGCTGTGGAAACCAAACTAAGGCAATATTATATAACAAGTGATAAACTTACAAAGTAGGTTAAATTTGCAGCAGAGACACAATAACATATTTTCCTCCACAACTGTGCTAAGTAGACCAGTTACAACAAGGGAACACTGAATGCCGCCACTCTGATAGGCATGTGGGTGTCTGCAGGTAGAAAGGAGGCCAGCATGAATAGAATACAGTTCTTTACTGAGTTTACAGCTCAATAGTTGTAAAAACATATAAATAACTTACTTCAGTAATGTGCTCAAAGAATGCTGAGTCCTCAACAGAGTAGGAATGGCATAGTCTGATTCATTTAAAAAAAAAAAAATTACCTTGGCAGTTCTATTAAGAAGAGGCAAAGAGTTGTAGGGAAATGGTAATCCAGGCAGAAGACCTTGGAGGACTCCATTAGGGATGGTAGTGTGAGGTTAGAGCTCAACAAAAGTTTTGTTTATTCACTCATGTATGTGTCCAGTCATCCACTCAGTAGGATATAGGTCCAGTCTAACCAAGGTGTTATAAAAATTACACCCCCTACCCTTCATTCAGATTTCTCAAATGGTACTTTCTCATTCTGTTTCATCTTTTTCTACTTGGATACACCCACATTTATGTTTCTTCCAACATTTTGAGAGTAACCTGTAGGCATGATACTTCTTTTGTCTTTAAATATATATTTATATCATACCTTTAAATTGGACAATTAAATTGGACATTTAAAAAAAAAGAATCTCAGGAAAATTATCCAAATCAATTAGTTGGCATTGTTAAACCTATCCAATGTATGGACCATATCAAAAGTGATTTCAACAGCCCAATAATATCTCTAGAAGAAAAGAACACCCAGAATCATTTGTTATATTCTGTTACCTTGATATTTTTAGTTGCCTTTTATCAGGATAAGTTTCTTAGTATTTCATGATACTGACATTTTTGAAGAGGTTAAGTTAGCTGCTTATAGAACATATCTTAATTTGAGTTTGTCTGGCAATTCCATTTTATTTGACTCTGCGTATTTAAATGTGCAGAGAACACATCAGAAGTGATGATCTTTTCAGAGAAATACATCAGGAGTCACAACTGCCCTATCTCATGACTGGTAATAATAACTTTGGTCATTTACTCACACTAGACATAGCTAAGTCTCTCCACTGTAATGCTGAATGTTTTACTTTATTATTTTTAATTTTTTATTGCTACATGTTTGCAAAACAGTATTTCTAGGGAATTGGTCATATACATAGCACATACTGATCCCTTCTACTTCCCCTTGTTTCCCTTCCTCCTGCCTCCCCATACCCTCAGATCCCCTCCACATCCCCCAAAAGTCAACCTTCCTGATAAAATGGGCTTTTGGCTAAATTTTAAATAATTTCTACTTTATTAGTTTTTAAATAGTAATTTTGTTATAATAAAGCTTACTTTCTCATTTAGCACATGATCAAATTTTATGAATACACAATATATGCTTGAGAAGAAGAAATTCATATATTCAGTTATATCACATGAAAAATTATGAGATATTTAACTTTTTGAGTTTGACTTCACTTACTATTATGGTCTCAAAATGCATCCATTATCCTAGATATTATGTAAATTTGTTCTTATGTCTAAGTACTCCATTATAATTAGATAGATAGATAGATACATAGATAGATAGATAGATAGATAGACATTTTTTCTCTTCAACTACTCATCTGTTGATGGGTGTAGACTGCTTTAAAGATTTATCTATTTTGAGTTGTGTTACTACTGGTATAAAAGTTAGTATTGATGTATCTCCACAATATTATGTCTTTCTTTTGGGAAGAGTCCCAGAAGAAATATACCTGGTTCAAATAGAATCTTAAGTTTTAATTTTTTAAGTAGACACTACGCCAATCTTCATAGTTGATGCACTGCTTTCCAGTGCAGCAAAGATCCTTCGCCCCAACAACCTCAATAGCATTTGTTGCTTTATGAATTCTTGTTGATGGTCACTCCCTCTGGGGCAACCTAGAATCTTAGTGTTCTTTAATTTGGATTTTCCAATGGTAAGAGAAACTGAACATTTTTTAATGTAGCATTTGCCATTCGTACTTTTTTTCGTCAAGTGTTCATTTCAAATTCCCAGTTTTTTAAAATTCAGATTTTTATTTTGCAGGCCTATTTTTATTTCAGCCTTTATAGAGTCTAGATTACAATCTTTTGTCTACAAAGTAGCTGGCAGGCATTTATACTCACCCTCTATGTTGTCTCTTCATTCTGTTGATTTTTCCTCTGGTGTGCAGAAACTTTGTATATCATGTCCCCATTCCTTGATCTATGATGGTTATTCTTGTGCAAATGTGGTCCTATTCAGAAAGTCCTACCTATGTCTACGTGTGCAACAGTTTTACCTAATTTGCCTTCCAGTAGATCCAACATTTCTGTTTTTTTATAGTCTTTGATCCATTTTTATTCAGTTTTGGTGCAGGTTTAGAGATAAGCGAGTATCTCAATTCATTCTCCTGCACAAAGATACCTTTTTTCTGAGCACATTTTTAAAAAGAGTGGTCTTTTCTCCATCATATGTTTTTGTGCTCTTTGTTAAAGAGCAGTTGTATCACAGATTGTTTCTGAATCCTCAGTGCTGTTCCATTGATCAGTGTGTGAATACTTGTGCCAGTACCATGCTGGTTTTATCACTGTAGTTTTGACAATAACTTGAAATCTGGGTTTGCAAAGCCTCCTGCTTTGCTCTTGGCCCACAAGAGATTTTGCTATTTTTGGATCTCCTCTGGCTCCATATAAATTTTATCATTGTTTTCTCTACTTCTTTGAAGTGTACTCATGGTATTTTGATGTGGATTGCATTGTATCTATACGTTACTTTTCATAATGTGGTCATTTTGGCAGCATGGGGTTGGGCCATACAGAAATAGGATAATTATTTTTATTACCTAGTTTCCTCTTCAATCTCCTTTTTCAAAGTACTATAGTTTTCTTTAAACAAATCTTTTACTTAGTTAGGTTCTGAATCTTGTGAATTTTGTTTTCCTGATTTCTTTTATGTTGGGTTCATCACTATATAAATATATTGTCCCTTTGAAGCTATATCAATTTATGTTTCTTCTCACTTATTTATTTATTTGTTTATTTATTTTTCGGGATTTAAGACAAGGGTCTACCAGTTTTTCAGGGCCTCACTACTAGATCACACACACAGTAATTACCCCCCGCCTCCATTTACAGCTTTCCAATAGCTGGGATTACAGGCATGCGCCACCACACCCATCTCAGCATGCCCCAGGGGTGGGGCCAATGTGGCAGGCCTGGGAATAAAACCCCTGCCTCCCTGCCGGTGCTTCAATCTGCTGAGCTATTTGGTCAGCCCTTCTCACATTTTAGCTACTAGATTAGTGGACTATCATCTTTGCTATTAATATGGTTCTTTATGTTAATTTTGTAATATGTATATAGTATTCATTTATTTGTTGCTTTCCTATCAAAGGAAAATCTTTCCCTTTCTACTCAGTATTTACTTAGATTAGATTAGATTAGATTAGATTAGATTAGACTAGACTAGATTAATGTATTTCTGCTTCATTCAAGAGATTATAATCCTTTACCGTCAATATTAATTTGATTGTCCTATTCTTGGGTAATGGAAGCTCTTTTAATGAGACCTTAGTGACATAAATCTTTGAGGCCTTTTCTCATTGTAGCAGAAAGTATTTCAGGATCCTGGTGTATTGTCCTTGCCCTGACACTGGAATTAGTCATTTCACCCAAATTCCTGGCTCTCCTTGGTACAAAGTGATATTAGATATCAAGATCCAAGTGCTACTTGTTTTTACCACCTTAAGAAAAATCATTGTTTCTATATTTCTCAGTAATCAAAACCATGAAAATTCCTAAAGAAAAATGTGTGAATATGTACTCCTCATTACCTTTTTATTTAACCAATTAGGTATTTTAAAACTGTGACTTCAAAATGAAGCCATATATGATTCTAGTCTCACATGATAGTGTTCATTCTGATTTTCCCTCTTACCATATATATAATTCATTTTTCCACCATGATAAATTTAGCTTCTTTAACAATATATTATATGAAATCTGGCAATGTAGAGAAAGTAGTTCTCAGCTCTCTGGGAAAGGAAACCTACTAATCAAGATTTAGTATTTGTTCAGAGTTCTGTTTTCCTTTAGCCTAAAACATTTGATCCAGTTTGCCATAGTTGAGTAAAACCTCTCTGAACTCCCTATTAATGTTCTTTATTCAAAATCTTAGTTATTTGAAATTTTTTCTTTCTCTTTTTTTTTTTTTTTTTGTCTTTTTGAGACAGGGTCTTGCTACGCAGTTCAGGCTGGCTGGCCTTGAGCTCACTTTTGTAGCCCAGGCTATATGTTTTGGTCAGTGTTTATTGTCATTCCTTTGTAAGAAATTCTTTGATGTTCTTCATATTTCTGTATTTCATGACATGAAACATGTAGGTATTTTTATTCTAGTAAAATGGGCTTCTGACTAAATTTGAAATATTTCTATTTAGTTATTAGTTTTTAAATAGTGATTTTGTCATAATAAAGCTTACTTTCTCATTTAGCATATGATCAGATTTTATGAATTCCTAATATGTGCTTGAGAAGAAGAAATACATATATATTCAGTTATATAGATGTAAATATATTTATACCTCCTTTATTGACTAAGATGTGTAGAACTTCTGCATGTTGTGCTGTGTTCTTTGATTGATCTTACAATAATGTTAATGTATTAATGACTCCTATTGTTAGCACTTTTCTACTTGTATCCCTTTACATCATCTTTTCTGCTTCATAATTGTGTTTGCTACATTATTGTTGCTTAGCTATTTATGCTTGTTATGTCTTTATTATGAATTGAAGCTTTTACTATTAAAACAATAATCTTTGTCACATTCAAAAAGGGCTTAGTTTAATATTTCCTTTGCTTTTTTATTATTTTCAGCAGTCTAATATATCTATGACTATCTCTCTATGCCATTTCTGAATTATTTTGATGTGTGTTTTGTAGATAGAGTATTTTTGTATTCTTTCCTGTAAACCAAGTTGAAAGTCCTTTTGATTCGTATTTGTTCACAAGAGTTAAGTGTTCGAGGTTAATTCTTTCATATTATTTTAGGTAATACTTAGGTGTATTCTCTTCGATGTCTCATTCTATATAAATTAACTTTTCTGGACCTCTTAAAAATTCTTTTCGTGCTTAGGAACACCAAAATATTATTATTTATTATTATAAATATTATTTATTCTAGAGGTTTATTTTTATGCATTCATTTTTAACGTCCTTAATCCTACGCTTTCTTTTTAACCATGTCACTGTGCTGCTAGGGCTTTGGAGTGATTTTCTCCTTCGCATTGCTTTTGCTTTTTATTGTAGGGAGTATCATTTCTATGTGAATGCAAATAAGTTGTGAAGATCTGTCAGAGAGAAATCCATCACAATTTAGAGACCGTGGCGTGCCACACCAGATTACTTCAAAGTGTGGGGCATCTGAGGACAGGTAATGACATGTAAAGACATGACCACATTGTTTGGAGCAGGCGCCCAGCAGAACACATGTACAAGCTTGAGTTAGCACAGCCAGCCACACGCTGGCTATAGTCCTGACAGTACACAGAATGTAAACCTTGAGAGCAGCTAATGCACTCAAGCCAGACAATGCAGATGTAGCTTGCTGTCATTGCCTATGTCAGCTCACGTGCTTTCTTTTAAGACTTAAAGTGCCCCTTCAGCCTCTTGACTCTGACAGAAAACTAAATTAGCTGGTTTCAAATACTAATTTCATGACATTAAAAAGTAAAAGATATTTTTATCTCTCATTTGTACATTCTTCAGGCTTTATATTAACTTTTTATTTAAAAAATTTGTCTTATTTTTCTAACTCAGAATAGGAAAGAAAACTCCTTTGGTGAGTTCTTACATAACATACAGCGTCTCACAATGTGTTGAGAGTTGGCAGACTTTGTTGAAGACTGGTGAGCTCAAGGAGCGTACTCTGGTTTCCGATTCTCTTCCCTTTCTCTATCTGCTCCTTGCTCTGTACCTTGTCATTTATATTACAAAACCCAAAAGCTTTTGCTGGTGTGAAAAGCAATGCAATTTTCATAAGTTTCTTCTCCAAATTTATCTATCCAAGTTGATGAAAGTGCTTAGCAATAAAAAGGGTTTTTGTTTTAGAGAACACTTTTAAAATATAGCACCATTTTACCCTGTTAATATAATGGGTTAAAAATGTCTTACAAATTCTTCAGGGTAGTTAGTTACATAAAACAGTGGATTTTGCAGTCAAACTTAAGAGAATGACAGATATGGATGCAACTAAATAATGTCTAAAACAAAAAAGTTCAAACTACAGACAGAGCAGGATCCACTAAAGGCAGTCCCTTGGGTACTGTCTCCATGTCAGGTATGCTCTTCTGATCAAGAACACAGGAAGTGATTGCTACATGGGGACCTTGAGATCACTTAGTGCAGAGAAAATTTCCATGTATTAACCCAGCACATTCACACCACCATATATTCCAGGAGGCTGAGCCCATAGCTCCTCCACTCTGTATTTTACCCTTAGCTAGAACATCCTGAGGACATTTCAGAAACAAATTCTACTTTCCCTGACAAATGTCAACCATCTATTCACCTAGGTATGCCTTTACTGAGGGCACTGAGCAGGGGTCACCTGCTAGTATTCCTCTCCCAGGAGCACTGCGCCACCTGAAGGGAGCTCATGGGGTTCAGGCTGGCTGCCGTGGCACCTTTCCTCCAGCAACTTACTATCATAGTCCTTTTAGTATTAAATGCATAAGTAGGGGAAACATTACTGCTACCCTGAAAGCTGGAAGGAAAGTCTGGTTATTTAGATCATGAAGTTTGGGCCATTCATTTATTTGGTCTCTATCACTTCTCAGCCTTTTGGCTAAGATCGAGGGTAGCACTTATGTGGTCTCATCTGTGTCCTACGTCCATGTACTTAACAGACCTCACACTTGAAGTTATTCATCTGAAGAAGCTGCAGTGGCTCAGGCGCTCAGGTAGTTGGTATTATTCATGGTATCTGAAACTGAATTGAAACTTTTATTAAAGTTTTCTGAAAATTAGAAAACAGTATAGAGATTCTGTATGTGTATAATACTAAATATGATATATAACTATACCATATGCATAATGTACAGTAAATCAAAGTCTAAATTTATAAACTGCTTATCCAGCTTCCTTTTATGGGTTCAAACCCAAGGTGTTGCTATGCAGTTCAGACTGGACTTGAACTCACAATGATCCTCCTGCCTCAGCCTCCCAAGTGCTGAGATTACAGGCATGTGCCACCACACTCAGCTTCAACACTTTTTAAATGATCTTAATTTCTTTCCCTAAAATGAAACTTTAAGAAAATAACAATAGTGACATTTATATACATATTTTAATGTATGAATCACTAAAATTATTTAGAAATGATTGTACATATAGTTCTCCAAATGAAATAATTTTAAGGAGCACTATAAGTATGACTTGAGTCATTTTAGCTCGGGAAGCACCACTGCATTTCATCTTTCTTTGCTGCTGTGCTGCATCTGCTCTCAATGAAGAGAGCTGCCTCAGAGGGTCTCGGAAGTCACCACCACCCGGGGATAGTCTGCTGGATAGCTTTTACGGAAGGAACAAAAAACTCTCATCCATTATTTCTTTATTGGTGAAATTTGAGGAGAACTTAATAGTTTAGATATTTTTTGAAGCAAAAATACACTTAAAGGATCTGAAAAGGCTTACCTCCATTTTTGAGGAGGGCACAGATGAGAAATTAAGTGGGGCTTTTCAATTAAAGGTAATTTTGGTTTTTATCATTTGAGAAAAAACATCTATCATACTCCTACAATATTATCTTTTTTTGATCTAGGTTGTCTAAGTGACAGCCTTACTTCCTTACCCTTTGTGATAAGCCTCTTTTCATGCTTTCTGGCTTGCAAAAGTCTCTTGAGTTTTGTTTTAAGAATGAAGTGTTGGCTCAGGGAGATAGGTCAGGGGTCTAAGCGCCTATCTGGTAAGCACAAGGACCCATGTTCCATCGCCAGTACCACATGCAGTGCTGGCCCTGCCCTGGGCCTGCTACCAGCCACCAAAACTGGGGGCAGTGGTTGGTACACGCCCATAATCCCAGCCCTGGGGAATCTGAGAAGGGGAGAATCACTATGAGTCTGAGGTGCTTAGTGAGACTCAGTAACAAATACATAAAGAGAGAGAGAGAGAGAGAGAGAGAGAGAGAGAGAGAGAGAGAGTGCAGTATTTTGGAGAAAAATTTTATCTATGTATGTCTGTATAAATGAATTATATTTATGAACCGTGAATGATTGTTCTGCTTACGTACATGTTATATTTATGAAATATAAATTGATTATTCTGCTTACATGTATTTTGTCATAGATATGTTTCCAATGCTAGTTGATAGTGAAAATTACAAACTTTATAATACATGCTTATGGATGAGAATTGCCCATTCACATAGTGTCTTTTTTCCTAGGATCCTGAAACCCCTTTAGCTTGCAGTTGCACTTTCAATGGACTCGGGGGTGCACAGCTGGGGCCAGAGTGTCCCCAGCAGAGGTCCTTATGTGTGTCCTGTGAGGAAGCTGTTGGCACCCCTGAGGCTCCCAAGGGCAGAGTCTCAGCAAAGCAGGACTGGAAAAACATGAAATGAATGTTTCTTAAGCAGTTATATCACATATCTGGAATTCAAGGCCAAAGGGGAAAAGAAAGTTTTAAATTGTCACCATCTGCTAGCATACATTTTATAGAAACATCAATTGAAAAAGACAAAAGCCATACAAGATATATTGTGCAGGAGAAAGTTGATAGAAAACTATACACAGTTTAAGTTTGCTGACACATGTTTCAACTCAGCTTTATTCTGGGAGGGCAATGGCAAAGGATCATACTTCATTGTTTTCACATTTCATGCTATCACAATTTGAACAAGTTATAGTACACATATTTAATTAATTACAGTAGAATTTTTACTTTAAATATGACATGATTTCTACAGTCAGCATAGCTGGTACAGTCCCCATTGTAGGGCACCTTCAGCTCCTGTCAGTAAGCTGCAGATGGTGAGGAGAGGTGAGAACTAGATTCAGGAGCAAGAACTGCTTTTTTTTTTTTTAGCAAGAAAGGTAGCAGTCTCAATGAT
This sequence comes from Myocastor coypus, assembly GCA_004027025.1. Taxonomy (NCBI): domain Eukaryota; kingdom Metazoa; phylum Chordata; class Mammalia; order Rodentia; family Myocastoridae; genus Myocastor; species Myocastor coypus. The sequence goes on from PVJA010002099.1 coordinate 21,212, forward strand.
GAAGAGCAGTAGGCAAAGACAGCCTCAAGGAAGTGGTTCTGTACCTGCAATGTGTTTATGAATCATCTAATGAGATTGTGATTAAATGGAATCTTGGTTCTGAGATCAAGAAATTCTAAGCCGGGCGTGGTGGCGCACGCCTGTAATCCCAGCACTCGGGAGGCTGAGGCAGGAGGATCAGTACGAGTTCGAGACCAGCCTGGGCTACAAAAGTAAGCTCAAGGCCAGGCTCAACAGCATAGTGAGACCCTGTCTCAAAAAGACAAAAAAAAAGACAAAAAAGACAAGAAATTCTACTTCAGCTATCTTAAGGATTCCAGGAATCCTGAATATTTTTTTTTTATTTTAGAGAGAATAAAAATAAAACAGAATTTCAAAACAGGTTAGTAGGAGAGTTATAGTAATAAATATACTGCATATTGTTGTCTTTGTAATGGTGATTCAGAGTACAAGAAATAGGCATGATATCTTGTCCAAGCAATATTAGTACAAAACTTTCAGGAAAGTAAGGGAAACTAACGGTGTAGCTATCTTAACTGTCTTGTGTATAAATGATTTTATTTTTCTTTCCCCTTCCTTCCTTTACCCCCTCTCCACATTCCAATTTGTATTTCTCTTTTGTCTTTGAGAGAGAGTCTCCCTATGAAGTTCAGGCTGGCTTTGAATTCACTTTTGTAACCCAAGCTGATCTTGAACTCACACGCCTGCCCCAGCCTCGCAAGTTCTGGGATTGTAGGCATGTGCCACCACACTTGGCCCAATTTATATCTTCTTTTGAACAGTTTCTTCCCAATTCACAATAAATATTGTACATTTTGTATCTCATTGATTTGTTTGGTTTCTCACACTAGTGAGACAATATGATTTTTATACATGTGACTCTGATTTTTTTCACTTATGGGTGTGGTCTCAAGTTGTATCCATTTACCTATAAGACTCACATGATTATCCTTCTTTATATCTGAATCATGCTCCATTATATAAAATGACTGCATCATTTTTATCCATTCTTCAGGTGATGGGTATTTGGGTGGTTTCCAAGATTTAACTATAATAAATTCTGTTGCTGTAAACATGGGTGCACATATATCTCTGTACTATGATGTCTTTAATTCTGGGAAGATATCCAAAGGGGAATAGATGGGTCGAATGGGATTTCTTTTCCTAGTTTTTTGAGAAATCACTACACTGATTCCCACAGTGATTTCACCAGGCTCCACTTCCACCGATAGTGGAAAAGGGTTCTTTTTTCCTACATCCCACCAGCATTTGTTATTATTTGATTGTTTGATAATAGGCATTCTTTCTGGGGTAAAGTGGAATCTCACTGTTGTTTTAATTTGCATTTCTTGAATGATCAATGATGCTGAACGTTTTATATATTTATTTGTCATTTGTATTTCTTCATGTGAGAAATGTGTATTAATCTCATTTTCCCATTCTGGATTGGGTTTTGTCCTTGATGGATCTGCTTTTATCCTCTAGGTAGAAGTCCATTATCTAAGGGACAACAGACTATAGTTTTTCCAGCTCTGTAGGTGATGCTTTTACTCTTTTAGTGATTTTTTTTTCATTGTGCAAAAGCTTTTTTATAACATCCCTTTTATTTATCCTTTGTACTCTTTCCTTTGCATTCTGTGTTTTGTTCATGAAATCTCTGCCTATACCTTTTTCTATTTTCTCTCCGAGTAATTTTATTGTTTATCTTTGAATATTTAAATCTCTGATCCATTTTGATTTTAGCTATGTACATAGTCATAGAAATGAGTTTAGTTTTAGTCTTCAGCATGTAGAAAGCCAGTTTTCCCAGCACCATTTTATTAAAGAGACTTGCTTTTTTTTTTTCCAGTGGATATGTTTGACTTCTTTGTCTAACACAAGATGGAAGAGTGTGTTTGTGATTGTGTCTGCCTCTTCTATTCTATTGAACAGACCCTTAGCCAGTTTTTTGTCAGTATTGTACTGATTTTATCACAGTGGCTTTGTAGTGTAAATTTAAGTCTGGGATTGTGACGCTGCCTGACTTGTCTCTTTTGGCCAGAATTGCTTTTGCTATTCCAGGTCTGTCTGGTTACAAAGGAAGTTATTTAGATGTGAGGCATGCTACTGGTATATTGATTATGATTGCATTAAATCTGTGTAACAGTTTTGGAAATATGGGCATTTTCACTATGTTGGCTCTTCCTATCAAAGAGCAAGGAATATCAATCCATTTTCTGATATCCTTTTTGTTTGCCTTATTTAGGGTACTGTAATTATCACTGTACTGGTCTTTTATATCCCTTGTTACAATGAATCCTAAGTATTTCAGTTTTTAGATGCTATTGTGGATGGTGTGCTTTCCCTATTTTCTGTCTCTGTAAGTTTGTTTTCTGTGTAAAGAAATGCTACTGATTTTTGAGTGTTGACTTTGTATCTCACTATACTGGGGAAAATGGATACTGTGGTGGATTGACAACTGACGGTCAACTGGGAACACTGAGATGAACTCAGTCAGTGATGTGCTAGGTGTGGAGGACCCTCCTGATGATTGTTGCCAACAACATAAAAGAGAGAACTAGAGAGGAAGAAAGAGGCTGTAGGTTTTTAGGCGGTGCTGTTGATCCTCTGGAAAGCGCTGTTCATAGCTGCTTTTCCTGATACAAACATGGCTGTTTTCATTGGCAGAGGGGCTTAGGATCTTGTTGTTGCTGAGAATGGCTATGCTTCCTGGATCCAAAGGAGGAGATGGTGCGGTGTTCAGTTTCCTAGAGAAGCTTGTTATGCTGGCTTTCCAGATATGATCTGAGCTGTTCTTATCATCAGAAGAGATTGGGACCTTGTTTTCTCTGAAGATGGTTGTCTCAGGGGAAATTTGATCCTTATTCTGAGTGTTGTTTCCTGGATGCAGTGCAGATCCCTTAGCCTATTGGTACAGATCCTTCATTCCGCTGGCACTTTCTAGCTTCCACACTGACCTTGAGGCCTTCCCAACACAGATCTGTGAAACAGACTCACTTCAGGCATTTTCATGGGCGCTAGATGTTCATGAACTAGACTCATGCAGAACACTGCTGTGGGATCCAGGCCCTCAGATGGATTATGTTGGTCTTTATTGTGTGCACAGGTCTCTTGCATTCCTTTGTACTTCACTCTTTGGGTGGCTAGTAATAACATAACCCTATATATTATGTGTCTTGTGTTAAATTCTTTTCCTTGTAAACCATAACAACAACTAATACTAAGTCTATAAGTATTTTGGTGGAGTTTTTGGGATCCTCCATGTCAAGTATCACGTCATCTGCAAGTAATGAGAATTTAATGGCTTCCTTTCCTAACTTTTTTTTTCTCTTGTCCAGTTGCTTTGACTAATATTTCTGCAAATATATATATATATATATATATATATATATATATATATATATATTTTTTTTTTTTTTTTTTTTTTTTTTTTTTTTTGTATTTTTGAGACAGGGTCTCGCTGTGCAGTTCAGGCAGGTCTTGAGCTCACTTTTGTAGCCCAGGCTGGTCTCAAACTCACACTGATCCTCCTGCCTCAGCCTCCTGAGTGCTAGGGTTATAGGCATGCACCACCATGCCCAGCTTCCAGAACTATATTGAATAGCTGTAATGACAGTGGACATCCTTGTCTTGTTCCTGATTTTGACTATTTAATATGATGGTAGCTATTGTTTTGCCATAAATGGCTTTTATAAGATTGAAACAAAGATCATCCATTCATTCAAATATTCTGTAGGGTTTTAGTCATGAAGGGGTGGAGCACCTTGTCAAATGCCCTTTTTGTATCTTTAGAAATGATATTTTGATTTTTGTCTTTGGTCATATTAATATGGCAATTACATTTATTGATTTTCTATATGGGACGACCTCTTCATCCCCAGGATAAATCCTTCTCTGTCTGGATGTATAATTTGCTAGTATTCTATTAAGGACTTTTGCACCTGTGTTCATTAGGGATATTGGCTTGTAGTTTATATTTTGTGTGCATTCTTCTCTGGTTTTGGAATCAGGATAATATTTGCTTACAGGAATGTTTTTGAAAGTACTGCTTCCCTTTCAATTTATTTAAAAAGATTCTGCATTAGTGGCATTAGTTCTTCACTAAATTTCTTATAGAATTTAACAGTGATTCCATTAGGGGTGTTCTTTGTTGGAAAAATTTTATTTACATTTTCAATGTCATCATTTAATATTGGGTTATTGAGGGGTTTTATGTATTTTTTATTTACTTGTGGCAGTTTATTGTCTAGGAGTCTGTCCATTCTTTCTGTATTTTTCATCTTATTAGAATATAGATTCTCATAATATGTATTGATGATTTCCTGGATTTCTATGACATCCATTATTATTTTTCTATTTTCATTTATAATTGCTTGAATTTGCATCTTTTCTATCATCTTTTTAATAAGGTTGCCTAATGATTTGTCAATTGTATTTCTTCTTTCAAAGACCAACTTTCAGATTCATTGATTCTTTGCATTATTTTCTTAATCTCTTTCATTAATTTCTACTCTTATCTTTATAATCTCTTTCACATAAGCATTAGATTTTATGTTTTTCTTCTTTTATTAGGAGTTTGTCCTTTCATTCGAACTGTCATGTTCCAGTAATTTGTCAAAATGTCTAACACAAGGGGCAAGAGGAGGAGAACCCAGTATATGTTCCCCAGGTCTTTTAGAAAACAAGGGGCTGTTCCTTTGACCACTGTTACGATTTATTTCTAGTTTTCCCCCCAAAGCCTCATGCAGTCAGGGGGCGGGGACTTCTAAAGCTTGAGACTTGACTCATGATCCACTGGGATTATGTGTTTTAGTATTTATGAGATTATTCTTCTGAGTACTGCTGGGAAATATAGGTGTGGCCTGAGGTGGATAGGCTAAGGCAGAGAGCCTGATGCAATGTAACGAGAGAGAGAGAGACTAGCACTGTTGCTCTGTGCTCCCCTGGATATTCCGTTGCCTCTGTTGCCATTATGTGCCACTCAGCCTTGGAGCTGGCTGAATATGAACTGAAAACTCCAGTAACTGTGAACTAAATAATGTTTCCTTCCTTTATTTTAGGTGTTGTGTATTTGTTCCAGCAATGATAGAAAAGGAACTACGACAGCCACATACATGCAAATCTATAAAAGGGTGATATGTAGATATCAAGAGAATAGGTACTATTCAAAAAGGAATGCTTCACAAGTGTTACAATGGCAAAATGGGAAGAATTTACAACATTATCCACCATGCTGTTGGTGTTGTTGTAAACAAGCAAGTTAAGGGCAAGATACTTGCCAAGGTGTTTAATGTGCATATTGAGCATATTAAACACTCAAAAAGTCAGGATAGCTTCCTGAAATGTGTCAGGGATAGTGCTCAGAAAAAGAAGGAAGCAAAGGGAAAGGTACAACTGAGGCACCAGCCTGCCCTCCCAGAGAAGCGTACTTTGTGAGGGCAATGGGGAAGAAATGTGAGTTGTTGGAGCCTATTCCCTATGAATTCATAGCAGAAACAGGTGATGCTGCTCTGCCATTCAGCACCTAATTGGCAGCTTAAGTGCTGTAGATCCTACATAAAAATAAAATCATCCTGTGTTGTGAGGGTGGCTTTCTTAGTTGAACTGATGTGGTGCCTTCTTAACTCAGAAATATTTGAAGCAGATATTCACTATACCCAGTAATTGTGTTTAGTCTTTACTCTTAAGTATTTTTCTTGGTGAAAATATTGCCGGAGTAGTTCACAGATGTATATCCAAATATTCAAATATTTATAAAATATTTATATTGCCTTGAAGGTCCTGTAAGTCACCATGAAGAAAAGATGTATTAAAATGAATGGAAGTCACTTCAGAAAGGTCCATTTCCGTTAAATAAATAGTTTAAAGCCAAAAAAGTTTGATGTTCAGCATTAAGTTGTTTTGTGGGCACTTTCTGTTTATAAATTTTCCTTATAGGGCTTCTTTCATTATGTCCTATAACTTTCAATATGTTGTATCTGAATTATTGTTTAATTCCATATGCTATTTAATTTCCTCCTTAATTTCTTCCCAATGTTTTTTTACAAGGGTGTTGTTTGTGTAGTTTTTGTGCTTTCCTTTGTCACTGATTTCTAGTTTCACTATGTAAGATAATAAGCATGGAATAATTTCAGTTACTCTACATTTACTTAGACACATTTTTTCAGCCAGTATATGGTGTATTTTGGAGAATGTCCCATATGCTTCTGAAAAGAATATGTACTCTGGTGTTTTGGGGTGAAATACTATAGGCAACTACCAATTTTATTTGTTCAAATAATTGATTTAATTCTAATAGTTCTTTGTTGATATGTTTTTGTCAAGATTATCTATTTGTGAGAATGGGGTATTGAGGTCCCCCACTTCAACTGTGTTAGAGATTATTTTGTTTGTTAACACCTGTTTTAAGTAGTTGTGTGAACCTGTGTTAAGTGCACAAATATTTATATTTGCTTCTGCTTCTTGGAGTTTTCCTTTAACAAGTATGTAGTGAACTTTTTTTCTCTCTTTTCATCAATTTTGGCTTAAAGTTTGTATTGTCTGCTACTCCTCATTTTTTCTGGGTTTCTGTGACCTGGAGAAATGTATTCTATTATTTAACTTTTTTTCTGTGAACTTCTATTCTTGTTAAATGTATTTTTTGAATGCATCATAGTGTTGGATTTTGCTTCTTAGTCCATTCTTCTGTTTCTTTTGATGGATGAGTTGAGACCATTTATATTAATGGTTATAACTGATATGTTTTGGGTTTTCTTTTTCATGTTGTTTGCCTCTTGATTGTTCCCAGTCTTTTTCTTCTATTTAATGGCTTGCTCTACCTGGTGGCTTCTTTCTATTGGTGTTCATGTGGTCGTAGTCTTCATTATCTTTATCTAATATGTTCTTCAGAGCATTCCCTATAGTTGTTTTGTTGGCCATACATTTTTTCTTGTTCTTTGTCATGGAACTACCTCATTTCTCCATCAATTTTGAAGGGTAGTTTGCAGGGTACATCCGTCTGGCTTAATGATTGCTCACCTTTAGGGATTTAAATACCTCACTCCAAGTTTTCTTTAATTGGAGGTTTTGTTGAGATGCCCATTGTGATTCTTTTTATTGTTATTAAATCTTATTTATTAGTCTACTTATTTGATACAAGGTTTTGCTACACAGCTCAGACTCAGAGTAATCCTCCTGTCTCAGCCTCCCCAGTGTTGAAGTTATAGGTATGCACCACCATAACTTGGTTTTTAGGGACAGCATAGTGTGCACCCAGAGATCTGAGAACAGCACAGGATGTGGAGCCAGGGATCAAACTTGGTTCCTCGTGCTTGACATGCAGGTGCCTACACCACTGAGCTATCTCCCTCGCTCCTCTGCTGTGATTTTGATGGGTTTTCCTTTACAGGTAATACATTTCTTTTTTCTAGCTGCTTTTAGTATTTTTTTCCTTTTGCTGAATTCTTGATTATTTTATTCCTTGGTATAGATTTGTTGTGATAATGATTGTTTGCCATTGTATATGCTTCATTTATTTGTATGTCAAATTCTTTATCCATGTTTAGGAAGGTTTCTGCCTTTCTTCCTTCCTTTCTTTCTTTCTTTTCTTTGTGGATGTGTGTGCTACAAGGGATCAATCTTAAGACCTTGTGCTTGCCAGGCAGGCATTTAAGCTACTGAGTTAGCTGTGCAGAGGCTTTTGTGCTATCTCCAACTGACAGGGCAATTGAGACTGGGAATGGTGGTACATGCCTATAATCCAGCTCTTGGAAGGCTGTAACTGGGTGTATATGAGTCTGATCTAGTAGTGAGACCCTGAACACCCTGTAGATCCTTCCCTGCCTGAAAATACAAAAAAAAAAAAAAAAAAAAGTCAACCAATAACAGATGCCTGTGGGATTGTGCAGAAAAAGGAAAAAGTAGCACTTCCCCACTGTTGGTGGGAGTGTAGATTTGTATAATAGTTATGGATATCATTATGGAGATTCCTCAGAAAACTAGAATTAGAGGTCCCATTCAACCCAAATATTACTGTGTTGGATATTTTTTCTAGAGGAAATAAAAACATCATACCACAGAGATATATGTGTCCCCATCTTTATAGCAGCACAAGTTGCTATAGCTTAATCTTGGAAACAACCCAAACATCCATCAACCAAAGAATGCATAAAAAACTTGAAGTGTTTTTATACAATGGAATACTATTCAGCTAAAAAGAAAGATAAACTTGAGGCTTTTATATGTAAACTGATGCAACTAGAGAGCATATCTATAAGTGAAATAAATCACACTCATGTGTAAACATTGTATAGATCCAAAAGATATTGTGAAATGGATAAAAGAATTCAAAAAGAAAGAACAGTTGAGATGAGGGAAAAGGAGAAATAAGGAAGGGTATCTATCTATCTATCTAGACAGATATATATACACACATATGTATATGTATATATATGATGGATAATTGTGTAACTAATTTCTAGTAGTTCATTTTAAGCAACATTTAGTGTTTATATTGTTTAATCAATTTTGTGTGCCTGTATCTTGCCATATGAACAAGAATATTGAAGATAACACTATACAATATAACAACCATTGTTAATTTCCTATCTTGTTTTGGAAAAAAAATGTTAAATGAGTTTTAAAAAAAAAGCCCTACTCCAACCCGATTTGTGCACTTATGACAAAAGGGACTTGGACACACCAAGAGACAATGTGCTCCACAATAATAAAACAAAAGAACATGCATGGTGTTCTGAAAGAGCAGTCACTTGTAAGCCCAGGAGAGTGGCTTCAAAAGAAAGCACCTTTGCAGACACCTTGACCTTGAGTCTCAGAACTGTGCGTAAATAAATTTCTGCTTTGGTAAGCGTGCATTTGTGGAACATCCTCAGCAACATTTTGAGACCCAAAATGATTAAAATCATCTATTGTGGAAGCCATCTGATTGATGGTATTTTTTTTTTAACAGCAGCCCTAGAAAATTACCTAAACCTATGGATATAACTTTGGAAGGGGGTGGTGGGTGGGTAGGGGTTGCAAGGACTTCAAAGAGCACATTAGAAAAGCCTACATTGCTGAATTGTGAGGAGATTGTTGGTAGAAATATGGGTATTGACGGTGCCTCTGGTGAGATGTCAGATAACGAACATGGCAAGTGACTGACACTAGAAGAAGGGAATTTACTATTAAATAGCAAAGGCCTTGTCTGAGTGCATTCTGATGTTTTGTGGAAAACACAAACATAAGTGTTGAACTTAGACACTGAACTGCAGAGATTTCTATGTGAAGTGCTGAGCGTTTGGCTTGGTTTCTTCTTGCTGCTCATAATAAAATGTGAATAGGGAGAAATGGTGTAAAAGAAGGAAGTGCTAGGTGCTGGCTTGACAGCTCAGCAGACTAAAGCCCCTGTGGGGTTAGATCCCTACCCCCGCTCCAGCCCCTGAGGACTGATAGGTTATTCCAGCACTGATACCACTATCACTTTGGACTACTGGGAAGAGAAACAGGACAAAATGAAACAGGACTATCAAACTCTTAAGCTTCTAAATGGCAAAACAGTAGAAGATCTGGATGCAAGCATGTACCATGTTTCCATGTACCATGGAAAAGGAGACACTACCCCCTGACCAGGTACATCTTCTGCAGGGCCTCTGTACTCGTGGCTCTGCTTCTGCTGCTTGTGCTCTTTCCACCGCTCTAGGCCTAGCAAACAGCTACAGTTCTGTAGCCCTCAGCCTTGAAATCCCGGCCTCATGTAAGCCCTACCATATATGACTTCACTCCCACAGGAGCTCACATTCTTTGCACAACCTGTAAGCCCCATAAAGCCTGGTAAAGCATTTGTGACATTTGTATCTTTACAGACCGAGGCCTATCTCTGAATAGGAGCCTAAAAATATATTTGCATGATACAGCTTTGCATGAATAAATGAATTTAAAATCTCAGAGAATGTAGCTCTGGGTTATGATTACTATTTGCATCAAGTCATACTGTTTAACTTTATTTAATAATACTCTTGAAAAGCAGTGTAATGTTTTCAGAAATGCATTGGTGAATTTTAGCTCTACCTCACATTCAAACAAGCACAAGGCATCAGATGTACTTCCTTAGGAGACGGCATTCAGGCTAACAGTTACTTTCTGAAGGAGTTCTGGAAGCTCAGAATATCTCTCACTGCGCTGTGTAGCTGCTTCAGTGTCCTACACAGATTCAAAACATTTGCCTCTCTTGATCATTTTAACTCTGAGGGAGAACCAGAAGTAAGGTGCCACCACATCCCATGAATAAGATGGATGAGGACACATGGCGAGATCTTCACAAGTGTGCCTTTCTTGGATGGCAGTTAGCAACAGCACTCACTGTGGGGCTTTCTTGTTTTGTTTTAATCACATCTCATAAAGACCCTCCTCATGCAAGATGGCTTCCAGAATTGCTTCAGAAAGTGGCAAGAATGAGGGAGTAGGTATGTGGTAAGCAAAGAGGAGTAATTCTAGGCAGATTAATAGCAATGTGGATTTAATTTTTAATTTAAGCACATACCATCTTTTGATCATCCCGTATATAAAAATATGAGCTGAAGTGCAATCAATTCTTGATCCTCACTGGAAGATGGTTGACATCTGTGACCAAACCATTTTCTAAGTTCTTCCCAGCTTTTGTTTCTCCTTTCCATCATGAGACTACTTACTCTCTTCGGTTTTAAAACTAAATCCTTCATCCACGAAAATCTTCGTGCAATTTGAAAAAATAGTTCAGTTTACAAAGTAGATTATAGAGCATTAGGCAAACCATGATGGTCCCTGGTAGACACCACTGCTGTTTTTATCAATAGTATTAAAATACTACTGTTGAATACTCCTGGAATCCAGAAGAATGAGCCTGACAGAAAGGTTGCTCATTTCTCTGAGGACTAGATGGAACTGAACTTTTGAAGCACACAGTGAGAACAGTTTTGTAATCTTTAATATGGACAACCCAATGGCTCATTGTGTCTCTGCCTTTTTTTTTTTGCTATCTTCTCTGTTGTTTCCACCCTAAATGTGCACTTCCAGGGAAAATAAATGGTATGATTTTTTACTAATAGTAACATTTCACGTAACAATCTCTTATCCAGCATAAGGATTTTCTTAGAAAACATTCTATAGTAAAGACATGTTTTCAAAAAATGCTAATTTAAGTGTAGGAATGAAGAGGCCAAGAAAGATTGCCAAGAAAGCTTACCAATGAGCCCTATAGGGATCTTGCAGAAGCCCATGCTGAAATAGGTAGATTTGAGGAATTCCAACAGTCTTTAGAAGGTAAAGTACGGATCTTGTGTGCTGTTTTACTTGCTATTTTCCTCTGTATTATTCAGTTCAGAGTTTCCTATTCCCTGGAGGGTGCTACATTTTATTTTGCTTTTCTAAATTAGATACCAGACCCGCTATCACATTCTAATTCAACTCCACTTTTACTTACAATGGTGTAACATAGGAAGGCACAACTTTTCTTGCACCTGGATTAAGTGACCAGCGCGGAAGAAGTTTGTATAGATTCAGTTTCAACAGAGTCAGCAAGAACACTGAAATCCCTAAGGGGCATCTGTCTTCCGGAGTCTGACAGCTGACATCTCTGCAGATGATCGGCCTTAGGGCTGCCATTCCTCACTTTCAATTTCCCTGGTAATCTGATGTTAAAGTGCAAGCTGTTGCATGTCGAAGAATTTTTATCCTACATTGCTAAATGTACTTAGTACATTTTTCTTAGGAAGCAAACTGAAGTTTAAAATATTTCTATTCATTTAATACAAGATAGTTTTATGCTTCTTCATATGTGATTTTAACATAGCATATTAGTAGATATCGAGTAGAATGCATTGGTGCATTTTTTTTCAAATGTACATATTTGTCCTATTTATGTCAACTAAAACAGTGATTATCATTTATATCTTTGTTTTTCTGAAAGCATTTATATTGGTAGAACTATTTTGTGTGGAGAAATGAAGTCATTCATACAGTTTCTTAAAATACAAATACAGTATTATCATTGTTTATTTGTTATCTTTTATTGCCTCCTGCATTAGACCGAATGAGCTGGACAAGGAGCTTGTTGACTATTTTATTTTGGCTATCAGATAACCTTCTCTGAAGAAAAAGTGGATTCTCTAGATGTCTCAGGACCTTAGTTACAGTCACAGTGCTTGTTAGTTTAACTTAGAGTGTAGCAGAGAATGAGAAAGGAAAGGAGACACCCTGCCCTTGGAGACAGCCAGTTCACTTCTGGAGAATCCTAGGTGGGACCTAGTGCGGAGCCAGCCTGGGCCCCAGAGCTGAGGGTGGTGCAGCACGCAGAGGCAATGGAGTCAGAAACTATGCTTTTTCTTCCAGATATAGCTACGGAGACCTTCTTTATTTCTCTATCACATATTCTGATATCAAGAATATGAGTTCTCTCTGGAAGTTGTTTTCAATACTAAAATGAAAACGTCTACCTTCTGATTTTAACTCAATTTCTTCCTGCCCGGATATATTGTTGTCTAATCTCCAGGCAATGCTGACTTTTCTTTTCATGCTTCTCTTGTGCCTGCTCAATCTGACAAAACCTCCTCCTGGAAAAGAAAAAAAAAAAGTGGAAAATGGACTCAAAGGGGAATTAAAGGGGCAAACCTCAGAACTGTTCTGATTTGCTGCTAAACGTGTATTTCTGCCCTCACTCCATAGTTGAGGCACACTGCAGAAAGGGAAATGGCCAGGACTGGTGACATCTCCTCCTCGATGCTGTTCTGCCCACCTTCATCCCGGGACATCTTTAAGGTCTTTCCTGCTTGAGACCATATTAGTATTTAGATGAGACCCCAAAATGCTTCAACGTACATAAACCTAACCTTTGGAAGAAACATAAAACAAAATAAAGTTATTTTACCAGGAGAGAAGACTAAGGAAAAATATATAATTACAGTATGGTTACAGATGCTGTAACTATAAAATTAATTCATAAAATATAGAGGATAGCTATTTTATTTGAACTCCAAATTCAAACTTCATCTCATTTGAGCTATAATTAATTTAAATTTACATTTATGTAAGAGGATATTTGGAATTCATATGCAATCTCCTTAGTAGCATGTCAGCCCTTTAAAGGAGGAGCAGTTGTTCTACAAGTGGCATGACCCTTGTAATTTCACTGGGTGATTCCCCTTTACATACAGCACAGTATGGCAGAAAAATCCGAAGCACAAGAAGCCTTTCCCTGGAACTCAGGTCCCATATAGATAATGCACACATGCAGCCCAGCTGAGTGGCACTGCAGAACCCAATGTTAATTTCAGCGTTGTGTACAAAATATTCAGAGCCACAGACCCAGGTACCACTTCTTTGCCTCTGCACTAACCTCAGTAGTACAAGTGATGAAATGAAAGTTGAGAGCAGTAACTTGACCAGTGTCACACAACCAGAGAGTGCCAAGCTTATAGGACAGCCTGTGATTTGCATTGTCAAAGTTTCTACTGTTTCCATGGTTCAGCACTGCACCATACACGAAGTTTTCTTTTAAGTTAAACTTTATTATGAAGAGTAAAAACAAAAGCAAAGTCAAACAGCAAAAACAAAGGTAGAAACAGGGCAACATGCTATAATGCATATGTTACAGATTTTCAAAACAAGTTTAACAAAGTAACAGTGGTTGTTATAAAACTTATTTTATCGTCAAATCTGTTACTCAGATTAATGGATATAGTTTAGCAAGATTAGACAAATGATTGAATATTGATACTTGCATTCAATGAAGCTTTATTTTTTCTTGTATTTTTAGCCTTTTTTTTTTTTTTTTTTTTTTTTTTTTTTTTTTTTTTTTTTTTTTTTTTTTTTTTTTTTTGGCTTTTTGAGACAGGGTCTCGCTATGCAGCTATGCAGTTCAGGCTGACCTTGAGCTCACTTTGGTAGCCCAGGCTGGTCTCGAACTCGCACCAGTCCTCCTTCCCTAGCCTCCCGAGTGCTGGGATTACAGGAGTGCGCCACCATGCCCGGCATATTTTTAGCTTTTTAAAAAATTTATTTGGGGGGCTGGTTAGATGGTTCAGTGATATAAAGTGCCTATTTAGGAGAGCTTAGGCAACCACAGGGACCAAGCTTCAATCCCCAGGCACCAGCCCTACCCCCAGGGTAGGCTGAGCCTACCATAATAATTTAAAAATATATTTTGAAGACAGTGTAATAATAACTGATAAGGCATTAACTTCTATTTTCAAAATACTGATGGAAATTATCACAATCACCTCAGCCATCCTGTAAATATGCTTGCATGATTTTACCCTTCCTTTCTTCCTGTATTTTCTCCTTTCCCTCATCTTCCTTATTTAATCTTTATGTTCAAATTTTTTGTTTTGTTTTACTATACCTATTATAGCTTTCAGGTTTACTTATTCTTTCAAGTTCTTATGCCCACGAAACAATACAATATGTATAAAGATGGGTCTGATTTATTTCACTTAGAGTATAGCCACTAATTACAACCACTTACCTACAAAGACCTCGTCTGTCTTTCTTTACAGCTGAGTAATACTCCAGTGTATAGAACTACCACAACTTTTTCACCATTCCTCGGGTGATAGGCATTTTGGTTGTTTCCAATACTTAGCTATGACAAATTGTGCTGCTATAAACATGGGTCCACATATATCATTGTGGTATGATATTTTCAGTTCTTTTGGGAAAACAGATACAAGGGTAATAGCTGATTAAAAGGGGTTTCCAGTTCCAATTTTTTGAGGCATCTCCACACTAATTTCCATAATGCTTATACCAGTCTACATTCCCACCAACAGTGAAGGCTTCTTTTCTTACCCACAGCCTCTCTAGCATTGTTATTATTTGACTTCTTTGAAATCTCTTCTTTCTTGGTTGAGAAGGTATCTGAATGTTATTTTAGTTTGCAATTCTCAAATGGCCAGTGCTGTTGAACATTTTTTCATGTATTTACTTGCCACTTGTATTTGTTCCTCTAAGATGTATGTACTCATCTTAGATGCCTATTTTTGGATTGTGTCTTTAAATTTTGGGAGCCAAATATTGTTTAGTTCTTTATATAGAAGACCATTACCTGAATGATTGCTGGTTAAGATTTTTTCCCAGTTTGTGGGTTATCCTTTCACTCTGTTGGTGATTTATTTTGACATACAGAAATTTCTCAATAAGATGAGATCCCAGTTGTTGATTCTTTGAAGCATTTCCTGTGAAGTTTGGTTTTTCTTGATGAACTCTTTGCCTACATCCATATGTTCAAGATTCCCACCTACTTTCTCTTCCAGTAGATTTAGTGTTTCAGTATTAGTGTTTAGATCTTTAATCTGTTTTGATTTTTGTTTAATGCTTGGCGATACACCTAGATCTAGTTTTAGTATGTGGAGAGCCACTTTTTCCAGCACCATTTGTTAAAGAGACTATCTTTCTTTCAGTGAACATGTTTTATCCCTTTGTCTACAATAAGAGAGTAGAGTGTTTTGTACTTGCATCTGCATCTCGTAATCTGGTCCTTTGATCTTTGGGTCTATTTTGTTAATACCACACTGTTTTTATCACAGTAGCTTTGGAGTATAATTTCAAGTCAGGTATTGTAATGGCTCCTGCCTTTCCTTTGTTGCCCAGAATTGCCTTTGCAATTGTAGGACTTTTCTGGTTTGAAATAAGTTTTAGGAATGTTTTCTCTAACTCTGTGAGGTATAATGATGTTATTTTGATAGTGACTGCATTAAATTGGTATAACACTTTTGGCAGTATGACCATTTTCCCAATGTTTTTTTCTTCCTATCCAGAAGCAGTAAATATATCTTTCCATTTTCAAAAATCCTCTTTGATCTTTTGTTTTAGTTTACTGTGCTTTTCATTGTATAGCTCTTTTACTTCTTCTGTTGAATTAATTCATAGGTATTTCATTTTTGTCAGCACTATTGTGAAGGGTATTATTTCTCTAATTTCTCTCAGTGAGTTTGTTACCTCTGTAGAGGAATGCTATTGATTTTTTTCTGTTTTTACTATGTATCCTGCTATGCTACTGAATTTATTTGTTAATTTTAGAAGTTTCTTGGTGGAATTTTTTTGGGTCTTCCATGTAGAGTGAGATGTCATCTGCAAATAGTGATCACTTAACTCCTCATGTATCTATTCTTATTCCTTTTACTTCTCTCTTATCTAATGGCTCTAACTAGTGATTACATACAAAGTTTGAAAGTCCCTTTCAAAGTTTGGATTTATTGATGCATATCATTAAGGATACAGCTAAGTTATTTTTTAGTTTTACTTATGTGGTAAGTGGAGTTCAAAGGTTAGTAAATAACTAAATATTTTTTTCATTTCTCCTGATAAATTGTTTTAAAAGAAAGGGGAAAAGAAAAAAAAGTAATGTTGATTTAGAAGGGTAAATGTTTAATTGTTTGATCAATCTTATATACCTATATGTATTAATCTAAACTGATCTGATGATGAAAATATGTAATATAACCATTGTTAAATTTAAACAATAAAAAATATTTTAAAAAATATAAAGCATTAGAGAAAAGAAAATAGAAAATTTGACAATAACCCATCTCATTTGAAAGGCTCAATATATTTTTAAGGTATGACAGAATCTAACTTAAAATGCATGCCTCCACTTACTATGTCCATGATCTTCAGGGCTGAACAATGTAACGTGCTACATCTGTAACATTTTGGTAGACACAAATAGCTTTGAAGAATAAAATAAGGGCCTTAGACTTCTCACAGAGTCTGCATCTCTAACAATATGTTTGTTCCTCTATGCTTATGTAGCTATGTGTTTCATGTCAGTCCAAAGATAGCTTTTGTTTGTACAGATTTAAACTGATTAAAATGTTTTTAAATGGCAGCAGTTTTGCAACTCTAATTGCACAGTGCTTATTATCTGGAAAACTTAATATAAATATATCACAATTACACTGTTACATTGGGGAAGGCTGACATACCTTGTCCTAACCTGTAAGTTTTCTAAGGTCCATAATACTCATACACAAAATCCTTTGCCATAACAACAGTGCTGCAGGAAATATCTGTAGTGATATAAACAGGTTAAAGCCATATTCACAGCAAGAAAGTGACAGAACATAAAACAGATGCCTAAATTCTCTGGGCACATAACAGGATAGCCCCCATAAAATCACAGTAGCATAAAATTAGATATGTAAAATCATTTTATTAAATTTATTTTCATCTGGGTTATGTATGTTTTGAAATTTCCAAACACCCCAATTTTCTATTCTCTTGCACTGCTCTGAATTCCTATGGGAATTTCAATTATATATTGATTATTTTGACAGATAATTTAAGTATACAACTTTGAAAGCATCAATATTATAAGATAACCCTAATGAACAAGCAGAATTTGATTATCCCTTAGTCCATCTTGCATTACTAAATGAATTACTTTTCTTAATTAACTTGGCACTTGTCAGAATATAAACAGGAAAACAATAATGATTTTAAAAATTATTTCTGATTTTCAAGTCTTTATTCTACTTTCTCAATTTTAGCCTGCCAAAAATGAATCAAATACCCATGGAAAAAGTGTGATCATTTTTCTCCTTCTTTAACTTCTTAATTAACTTTAATCTATTGTGTTATACAGGGAGTATCTATTAACACTAAATATGTCTAAACCATAAGAGATAGAGATTTAAATGATTTAGATAAACATCTGGCCCACAATGAGGTATAAAATTACAGAATTAAGAGGCAGGCAGCTGAATACCAATAGGAATTTCAAGCAAAAACAAGATGCTGTCTTCATTTTAAAAATATTTTGCTTACAAATAAATCAACTTAATAAATACATTCCAACCATACATTCTTGTGTTGGAGCACATTTCTTGGATCATTCCACATGAAATTCTAAGATTTTAGAATGAGAAATTTCAAAATGAATGTGAACATGCAATCATTTGACATTTTTGATACATCTATAATTTGAAGAAAATTAGTTGAAGCTCTATTGTTTTGTTTAGTAGAAGTGGATTCTGTCAACAGCAATTTAAAATAATCAGTTCAATGACATGATCCCTGGTTGGCATTTAGATAATTACTGTACTTAAGGTTAGTAATTTTCAGCTATTATAGTGCCAAATAAAGACAAGAAGCTTTGACTGTTAATATCCCTTTTATCCTATGTGTGTAGTGTGTCTTCTATTAACTGAAAGAACATGACAGTAAATTCCTTATATACAAAGTGCAAATAATCCCACTGAATTAATGCATGTGCAGATTACCGCATTGCTTGACTTTTTTTTGGTACAAGATACCACATGCCTTATAAACACACATGTGTAGAGGGAAAGGCACAGGCAGTGGGAGAGAGATACATTTATCTTTCCTCCAAATCTAACTGAAGTGAAGGAAAAACAAATAAAACATATTAAGGGAAATATTGAGAAGAGAAGAGAAGGACAGCATCACAAGTCAGAAATTTCCATGAACTTTTGAAATGCAATGGAGGAATGTCCATTGAAATGAAAAGTCTAGGGTAATGAAACTTCAGGAAGTCAACCTCTATAGTGATGTTAGGAAATTAGTGAGTTCTTGGCTTGTACAAAACTTGGGAATCACAGTCCTTTCTGATCTGTAATAAATGCATTCCATTCTTTTCTTTCCCCAATACTGTGTATAAAATCTGCTGCCAGAAAAGTGTTTTTTTTTTTTTTTTTTATCTCACAAGATGCCTTGTTTATGTTGACTTATCCTTGAACTGTCACTAGGGAATACTTTTTTTCTCTTTACTTCCGTCAACCTAAGACTTCTGAAGGATCAATACGATTTTTTTCAGCTTATTTTTTTCTCTTTTTTGTTTAATTGGTACATAACTTCCATATGTGAGTTTTTCTTCTCCTCAAACACTTCCTAGTGGCAGGGGCTGTCTCTGAGATATACAGATTGTCCAATTCATTTTATGTTTGTGACATTGACACATATTTCAGAAGATAAGCAATTGAAGAAGAAACTTCAGAACTGATGGCTGAACTCATGGCCACAAGTGAATTCCACTGAGAATTGTATTTCCCCACGTCACTTTCTTTCCCTTTGCTTGGCATCTTCCCAGTTGTCTCAGATCTTTTTGATTTCTCTCACTTTGTGCACCTTTCCCCACAAAATCTCCTGTGTTTCTGTTTTACATTCTCGTCTCCAGTTTAGGGATTTTATATTATCTCCTGTGTTTTAAGCTAAATCTTGCTTCACTTTTTAAAAACTGTTTTTATTTGTTATCCACACAGTCTACCCTGGCACCACACACTACACCGGCCCTGCCCCTGGGCGTGCTACTGCATACCTATAATCCCAGCACAGGGAGGCTTGAAGATAGGAGGACCACTATGCGAACAAACTGTGTAGTGAGTCCCTGTACAAATACTGATAGTTTGGAAGACTGATACATGTATAGATCACATATATACATGCATATATCACACCTTAATCATGGCAATCCCCCACCTCCTTTCATTGCTCTGACCCCTGCTCCATGTTTGGGGAGTTCAATGCATCTAGCATATTTGGCTTATGTTTGTCACTGCTATTCCTGTCCTTACACCCCGTTTTACCTTTCTTCTTGAGTAGTAAGAATCTCCCTTCCACTTTATTATATTTTTTTTTAGATTTTACATATGAAGAAGGTCATGAAATGTCTTTTTCAGTCTGTCTTATTCCAGTCAGTGTGACAGTTTCTAGCTCCATCCATTTCCCTGTGCAAATGACAGAATGTTGCTCTTCTTTGTGGCTGAATGAGACACCTTTGTGTATCTGCGCCCCGTTTTCATCAGTAGCTCACCCCTGGGTGGGCACTGTTATGATTTGTGTATAGGTGTCCCTCCAAAGCCTCATGCTGTCATAGGGCTGTTTCTGGAATTCGTAAATAATTTTTTGTGGAAATGGGTGCTTCTTCTCTCCTGGGGCAAGTGATTTGCATTTCAATGTAAGATAGGAAAAGAAGTTAGCTGCTTGAGCTGCTGCTAGCTCTCCCTGCACGCACACTTGTTCTTTGTTAGCTCCCATTAAGAGTTCTTTTCTGCCATGTGCCTCTGTGCCTTGGAGCCAGCTGAATATGGACTGAAACCTCCAGTAACTGTGAGCTAACCAAACCTTTCCTTCCCTCATTTTGAGTGTCAGGTATGCTTCCCAGCAATGAGAGAAGAGTAACTAAGACAGGCATGTAAGCTGATTCTCTGTCTTGGCTGTTGTGAATTGTCTTGCAATGGCCATGGATATACAGGCACCCTAGTATGCTGGCTTTCATTGCTCCAGAGACATGTCAGAGAGTAGAGTAGCTTGCATTTTTAGTTCGTTAAGGAGCGTTAGTACTGATTTCTGCAGTGGCTCTACAAATTTGCATTCTACCTAGCAATGCAGTTGTTTTTTCCTACTTCCTAAGCAGCTTGTTCCCCATATTTTGAAGTACAATAATTCTTATTCTCATTGTAATTGTGACATGTATTTCCCTAGTAGCTAAAGGCTATGAACATGTTCATGTATGTGTTGGCTCTTTGTACTACTTTTTAAAGAAACGTCAATTAATTGGGCTATTTAAATTTAGTATTAAATTTCTGTGTTCTTTACACATTCTAGAAATTAATTGACTATTGGAAGAGTAACTGGTATAGATATTCTCCTAATTGTTCTTCTTTTATCAGCACATTTTTGCTATACATGAAAATTGCTTATATTTGCCATGGGAAGTTTCTACATGTACAGAATTCATCTTAGCTCTGTTTTTCAGTGCCTTCCCTGCCTGTCTCTCTGTATGCCTGCGAACTCTTGTCCCCTTCCTGCTCATAAAAGCTCTATTTCTGTTTTTCTTCCATACCTCTCCCCTTAATTTTGTCTCAGTTACTTTTAGCTCATTGATGCGAAAAATACCCAACATTCAAAATGAAGGAAGGAAAGGTTTATTTAGCTCACATTTATCAGATGTTTCAGTCCATATTTGGCTGGCTCCAAGGCTAAGTGGCACATAGCAGAGAACAGCAGTTCATGGTGGCAGAACAGCAACAACATGGTGACAGAGGCAATGGAATAACCAGGGGAGCAGAGAGCAACAGAGCAAATCTGTCTCTCTTTCTGTCTTTAAATTACATCAGGCTCTCTGCCTTAGCCTATCTACCTCAGGTCACACCTATAGTTCCTAGCAATACTCAGACTCATAATCTCATCAGTACTAAAACACATAATCCCAGTGGATCATCAGTCAAGTCTCAAACTCTAGAAGTCCTCGCCCCAGGATTGCATGATGCTTTCGGGGGACAACTAGACATAAACCATAACATTCCGCCCCTGGATCCTCAAAATCTCATGCATATCCCCTTGTACAAAATACATTTTAGTCCATCCGGAAGAGTTGCCAAATTCCCAACAGTTTCAGCATTGCTGAAAAGTCAAAGTCCTAAGACTCCTCCAAGATCCAAGGCAAACTCTCAACTATGAGCCCCTGTACAATAGAAAAAGTTAAACATATCCAATATTCAAAGACACAAAATAAATATTAGCATTCCAAAAGTTGTAAACAACAGGGCAATACAAAATACTGGGAGCAACACATGTCCAAAATCCATCAGGGTAAACATTAAATCCTGTAGTTCCAAGTGGAGCATCCGAAGCAGTCTGCCCTGAGTTGTGAGCGCTATGCTGCTCCCCTCCTACTTCACTCTTGGTGGTAATTTCCATAGCTTTTCTGTTAGGCCGGCTTTGCACCCGTTTTGTATGATCCACATACCTGGCTTTTCCAAACTTCTGGGGTTTTCACTGAATGGGCTTCTCACACACAGCTTTACACACTGCCCTCTCTTGGGCACACTGCCTGGCCTCCCAGACCTTCTTCTGAAATCTAAGTGGAAGCCTTCTTAACCTGGCAACTCCTGTATTCTCAATGCATCTAAAATAACTGCCATATGGATGATGCCAAGGTCTGCTGCCAGCTGGAGCAGTAGCCAGGCTTCCTTCTCTCCTGACGGTAGGGGTGGAATGTCTGGATTAATGAACATTCTGACCTTGATTCTGAAAAACAAATTATCAATGCTATTGCCATTTTGGAACCTGGTTAGGCCACTGCCAGCATTCTAGTACTTGGGTCTTTGTGGCTTTGTTCTCAAGGCAAAGCTTCTCTCCTTTGCAGTTCTGGGGCTACAGAGGGTGGAGAGCTGCCACCTCTTGTGATGCCCTCAGGCCATCCTTTTGATTCTCTGGTTCCTTACCAGCGATGGAGATCCTGTCAGCTCCATCTTTGCAGTCCAAAGCTTTTCTGGTGTTTCCTTTCTAGCTAAACCCACATTTTAAATCATCCTGCTTGGCTCTTTGTACTTGATTTTCAACATAAGTCGGGCTAAAAGCCACCAATAGCAGCCATGCCACTGCCCCAACAGTTGGCTGCTTTGAAATATCTCTAGAAAGATGAATCAGTCCGCCATGCTTAATCTCATCTTAGGCAAAGTCTCTGGGTATGAGTAAAATTCTGACAGACTTTCAGCCAATCCATAGCACAAACCATCTGGAGTCCAGTGACCAGTGCTGTCTTTTTCCTAGCAGAAACCTCCTCAACCTGAACTTTACAGGCAGGCCTTCTGTCAGTCTTCTGGTCTGAGTTCTGACAAGAATCTCCTCTACAAAACAACCAAAGCTTTTCCAACTCTTCGCAAGTAGACAACCTCTCCAAATATTTGCTATCTCTGCTCATAAGCCATTCTTTATAACCAGGCTTCAAGCCAGTCTTCTGGTCTAAGCTCTGACCAGAATCTCACAAACAGAACAGTCGAGGCTGTTCCATTGTTTTGCTTGTAGCCAATATCTCTGAACCTTTCCTGTCTCTTCCCATAAGTCATTCCCAAAAGCTTTAAGCCACGTGGTCAGATCAGTCACAGCAATGACCCCAATTCTCTGGTACCAAATTCTGTCTTAGTTACACTTCCCTCGTTGCTGAGAAAAATACCCGACACCCAAAATGAAGGAAGGAAAGGTTAATTTAGCTCACAGTTCCTGGAGGTCTCAGTCCATATTCGGCTGGCTCCACATCTGAGTGGCACTTGGCAGACAGCAGCAGTTCATGGCAGCAGAACAGCAACAATATGGTGACAGAGGCAATGGAACATCCAGGGGAGCAGAGAGTTAACAGCGCAAGTCTGTCTCTCTATCTCTCTTTATATTACATTCAGGCTCTCTGCCTTAGAATGTCTGCCCTAGACCACACCCGTAGTCCCTGCAGTACTCAGACCCACAATCCTGTCAGTACTAAAACACATAATCCCAGTGGATCATCAGTCAAGTCTCAAACTCTAGAAGTTCCCACCCCCTGATTGCATGAGGTTTTGGGGGGACAACTAGACATAAACTGTAGCACTTTCCCTTCTCCCTCAATCTCTTTTTCTCTATAATTCTTAGACTGTGTTTACTCTGTTACTTGTTTCCCTTGCTTGTCAAGTTCTCTTTAATTTGATGGAATACCATTTGTCACTTTTCAATCCTTTTCTCTGTGCTACTGGAGAACTATTCAATAAGACCTTGCCAAGTGTTCTCATGGCTTACACTTAATTTTTGGATCCTAAATGAACACTTATACAGGATGCAACTAAGCAGACACTTAGTTTCAATCCTCTGTTAAATAGATCTACAGTTTTCTTAAAACTAATTGTTTAAAAAGGCTATCTTTTTTCCAACATATATTTTTGGTTCTTTTGTTTATATTTATATAGCTGCAGTTTTCTAGACTTTTTTCTGTGCCTTCCTTTACATTTAGTCCTTGTGCCAATCTCATGCAGATTTTATGATATTACATTGGACATTGTGATGCTGCCATAAGATCTTTTTATTTAGGACTGCTTTTTCTATTCTAGATCTTTCTTTTTCATATAAAATTTAAGATTTTTTTTACTAGTTCTGTCAACAATGGCCTTGGTATTTCTATGGGCAGTTCATCAGATCTGTAGATTTCTTTTGATACTTTGGCCATTGTGATAATATTTATTATGCTAATCCATGAACATGCAACATTGGATTAATATCCTTCTTACATCTGGGACAAAATATCTGAGACATCCTTGTTAAAGAAGTAGCAGTTCACCTGGCTTCAGTCTGTTATTGGAATCCAGGGCAAAAAAATCCTGGAAGAAGGGCATGACAGATGAAAGCTTCTCTGTCAATGGGGGCCAGGAAGAAAGAAGAGGGGAGGGGGGAAAGAGGGGGACAGGGACAGAGAAAAGCTACAGCCCTCCATGCTGCACCTTTTCTACCTGGGCCTTGCCTCCAACACTTGGAGGACATTTTAGATCTAAAAACAAACAAACAAACAAATAAACAGAGGTCTTTCTGTGTTCTAGTGTTTTCTTATGTATTTCTTCAGTATTCTGCAATTTTCATTGTAGAAATATTTTACTTCCTCAGTTCATTTGGTATCTAGGTATTATTTTAGTTGAAGTTACTATAACTGAAATTGTTGTCCTAATTTTTCTCAACTAATCAGTATTATGCCTATTGATTTTTTAACATTTATTATTTTTTTTTCATATCCTGTTGCTTTTCTGGATTTATTTAGCAGGTCTGAAAGTCTTTTGGTAAAGTCATTGGGATCTTCCAAGCCTAGGATCGTATCATCCACCAAAAGGGTGATTTGCCCTTTTTTTTTTTTTTTTTTTTTTTTTATATTTTCCACCCTTTTATTTTGTGTTCTACATAATCCTTGCTGTCAAAGTTTCCAGAACTATGCTGAGAAAGAGTGCACAGAGTGCTTGCCCTTGCTTATTCTTTTGGTCCTGTACTTCTCTATCTTCCCAAATTAATCCATAATCTCATTCTTTTTCTTTGTGTTTGGCTATTTCTCCCACTTATTGTTATAATTGTAAGTTAGAGTCATCTCTGGCATTTTCTTTTTGTAGCTGTAATATTTTATTTTATATTTTACAAAATGTGATCTAGTTATGGAATATTTTCTATCTTTGCTCCTTTAATGGTACACATCCATTTCACAGTAATGAATTCTTTGACCTTTCATCAGCCCTGCTTTATGGAGAAATGCTACTTAGAGCTGAAGTTTTGGCCTAGCCACCATTCATTATGTCAGAAACATGACTTCCACATGTCTTTCACCTTCATGCACATGGGCCTTTGACTTTCAAGCTATGGCAAAATTTCAGTGGACAACAGTGAAGCAAAGTAGAAGAGATTTACATTTTTACTTTTACTGTCAGACTGTATTATGTGTCAAAAAGTTTGTTCTACTTCAACCATGAGAGTGCAGCATTCCTAGTCTTTGTCTTATCTTGGTACAAAAAGGAGCCCTCTATAATCATGGGGACTCGGGCCAGTGAAGTGCACTGATGTAGGCTCAGTCAGGGAGACTAGGTATCCTGTTAGTATAAGAAAATGATATGATCAAGAAGACCTATACAAAGGCCACAAAGAGCCAGTATCAAGAGAACGTGTAGGCTTCTTCCAATAGATTCTGCTCCTTAGAGAGCATTTCCCTTTTGCATTCCCAGAATGCATTCATTTTCCATATCTATCCAGACCCTATCAGCTTTCCTCCCCTGGGTTCTCATTTATGTCAGTGACAGGTAGGAAGGAGAAGGAACCAGAATCTTAAGCCCCCAAAATTCATTTATTTTGGAAAAAAGGACACAAAAACATTTATTATGAACAACATGAGGGTATAGCTCTAAAAACCAAATGACATACTTTTTGTTATTCCAAAACAACTTTTTTATCATAATAGAATTCAATAAGATGATAGGTTACTACATATCCAAATATATAGAAAGGAAAAAAGGAAAATTCAAAATAACATAAAGCCACAAAACTCTTGGAATAGAATTAATAAATAAGATTGTAATACAGTAATAAAGTTATGTGGCTATTGAGAAATAATTTATGTGAGGAAAAAGATTGTCTTTAAACTATGTAATACTACAGAAAAGCTAAATCTGTCCAATATCCTTATGAAACATGAACTATGTTCAAAATTCTAGTAACAATACCTTACGGGCTAGAGCTAGGCTCAAACTTCTGCATATTACAAGTGAGAAGCATCAAAAAATTCCTTCTAAAATATATTATAAGTCTACAACAACATGGCCTACATGGAGGAATACATGACAAAAGCAAGTGGTTTGCAGGGCTCTAGGCTGTGGCCAATGAAGAACTGTGGTACCCAAGAGGCAGAAACAGATCAGGGGAGCCCCCTAAGGAGTCCTCGGCTTATACTTCAAGAGATGGCATGTAACTCTCTTCCTGATGGAGAGTTGAAGGGTGTCCTGAGGTGCAGGGAGAGGAGAATACTTATGTTGGGAGAAGAAACATGTGAAAAGGTTAGAGGAAACAATACCTAGAGTTCATATGATGTTGGGAATGATGTGTATTAGAACCAAACATTCTAGGGCTGGTGAGATAGCTCAGTGGCCTAAAGTGCCTGCTTAGGGACCGGGGAGACAGGTCTGTGGCACAAGTACCTGACTGCCAAGTGAAAAGATCATGAGTTAGAACCCCAGATCCTCAAAAACAAATAAATAAAAATTCAAAAAAATGAAGTGCCTGCTTAGGCAAGCTTAGACAACCACAGGCCAGCACCACATACTGCACCAGCCCCATCCCCAGGGCAGGTTGAGCCAGCCATAACATCATGTATGCATACATACATACGTACGTACATACAGTAAAAAAAAAAAAAAAGCTATACATTCCAAAGCTCTGAACTATTTCGTGGAGCACTAAGAAAGAACTGATTATTTTACCTAACAGGAAGGTTTTTCTTCAGAGAAGCAGAACTAATGGGATGTGAATGTCCATGTGTGTGTGTGCATATATATTAAACAGTTGGCCCAAGTGATTTGGGGGTATGACAAGCCAAGCACTGCTGGGCAGTCCTGCAGGATGGTCAGCCTGAGAGAAGCTGACCTTTCCTTTGAAGGTTCAGAGTAGTCGGGAAGCAGGATTTTGTCTTTTTTTGGAGGGGACCACTGTCTTTTTAAAAATGGCGTTCAACTGATTAGCTAAGATGCACCACATTACAGAAGGTAGTCAGTCTTGTTTACCTGAGGTCTACTTGTTATATTGTTAAATCATATGTGAAATATTACTTCACAGAAATACATGGGCTGATGTAGACCTAAACTACACAGCATGATATTCATTCAAAAAAACTTCTTTTTTTTATATTGCTCAGGAATCTCCTCAGTAGTAAAGAATAACTAGCCCTAGTGCCAGCAAGATAACTCAGTGGACTAAGCACCTGATTTGGCAAGCGCAGGGATCAAAGTTCAATTCCCAGTCCTGTATGCTATGACAGCCTTGACCCCAGGATGCGCTGAATCTTCAAAGGAGTCTGGGAGTGATGGCACACCCCTGCAATCACAGTGCTGGGGAGGCTGAAAACAGGAGGCTCACTAGGAATCCAAGCTGCATAGTAAGACTCTGTACCAAATACATAAAATGAAAAATAAGTAGAAAGAGTAACTAGCCATAGGCTGGGCCCTGACCTGGACATGTATGAGAAATTATGTAAACAACTCCAACAAAAATGGAGGATTAACCTCACTGAATACCATAAAAGCAACACAAAGATATTGAGAGTAAGAAAAAAAAAAAGTCTAACACTAACAAGATAAAGTTCCCAAAGTTCATTTTCTAATAAATGTTATCAGACATGCAAAGAAAGAATAAACTATTTATAACATATAGTAAGCGGGAAAGATCACATATGCACAGTGTGGGAGTTCTGAAGAAAGATTAGACATGCATAACTTTCCTTGGAATCATATAGATACGTTCAAATGTCTCCTCTCCACGTGTACGCTAATATTTAATGCATGTCTTAAACTTAACATTTCAAACTAAGCTGAACAGATCTTCACCACTGTTTGCTTGCTGTTTTCCCTTTCTGACATCCATTTGTGTTGCTGACAACACCTTTCAAATAGTCAGGTCAGATATCTGGAAATGGTTTTGTTTTGTTTTGTTTTTAACTTCTCTGTTCCTTAATTCCACATCCAGATCATTACAAACCCTTGCTAGCAGCAGCTGTGCTCGTTTGGCCTCCTGTCTCTGTTCCCTGCTAGTTCATTCTCAGCTTGAGAACCAGAGTGGTTCAGTCTTTCCTCTGTACCCTCACCAAGAGCTCTTCGTTTTGGTGTCCTTCCAATGGTGTATCTGCCAGCGCTCGCTAGAGAAACATTTAATACAAGATATGCAAATGAACAAGAATTCACAAGTTTAATTGGTGAGGTCTGCCGGCAGAGTCCAGTGGAGAAGAGAGAAGCAGGGCTGTTGGTGTGCCAAGGGGCCGAATGGCCTGAAACCCACTAGAGTGTGCCCTGCAAGTGTGCCTCTAGGCTGAAGGCTCTGCGGTGGACGCCAGGAGACAGCACCCAAGGTCAAGGTGAGGGCTGGAGCTGCTCCACAGAGAGGGAAGCGAGCTCCCTCCTCCGCTTCCCTTTTATTTCATTCAGGCAGGGAGCCTGTGGGCGGCTGCCGTTCACACCTGGGTGAATCTCCTGCCTTCAGGAAATTCCTTCCGCCACATTCAGACTATGCCCACCCGTCTTACTTGGGTTTTTCTTACTCGGATTGATACAGTCAATGAACACTGACATCTAGCTACCTGCCGGGCTCCCTCTTTCTCCCCATAAGCACACCTGCCACCATTCTTCTAACTTAGCATTGCCTCACAGAAATGCAATGTAAACCCCATATGCAAATGTAGTATTTTAGTAAGACATTTAAAAATGAAAAAGAAATTCTAGATATCTACACAAAGGAATTAAAAGGATCATGCTACAGAATTATATGCATATCCATGTTTATACTGGCACAGTCTGTCATAAGTAAAACTTGGCAACAGCTCAAATGCCCATCAACCGAGGAATAGATGAAAAAGAGGTAGGCATTTTCTACATTGGAGTACTACTCAGCCATGAAGGACAGACTTGTGTCTTTCATAGGCAACTCAAGACCATATTCATAAGTAAAATAAATCAGATTCACGTGTGTAAAATCACACTATTTCCCTAGTATGAGAAGTTGAAAGAGTAAATAAGATCAATAAGATCCAAAATGGGCAATAAATATTGGGAAACGGGAAGGAACTGTTCAAATGAAAAGAGAAACTAGGATAGGATAAAGAGAAAAGAAGGAGGGGAAAAGAAAAAAATTATATATATATATATATATATATATATATATATATATATATATGTTAAGATAGAATGCTAATTTTTTCTTAATTTATTGGAAAGAAATGTGTTAATATTTTTTGGACAAATTTTATACATATATCTTGTGCTCTGAGTAACTACCTTGAAGATAACAATGCCCAATGTGTCAACCATTGTTACACTTCTATTATCTTCTTTTGAAATTCTGCTTTTTTTGTCTTTAAAATAAAATTTTAAAAAGAAATTTTACTTGCCTGGTATGCCACAAACAGCATTTCAATATGGAATCAGTATAAAAACTCAGGATTTAATGAATATAAACGTATTTGTCATATATTTTTCATAAGAAGGCCTCCAAAGGGATGCATCTTACACTTACAACATTTCTCAAGTTGCATTAGCTCACCAGCCACCCTTGAGCACCAGGTACCACGTGGACAGCACGGTGCTGGTTTATTCACCCCCACACTAATTTCTGTGGTGTTCCTGGAATGTGCCAGCCACATGTGAGTCAATCTCTTAGTTATTTTACCCTGTTTTTGCTCCCCATGGGCTAGGCAATTAATAAGCAATGAATTTCTCAGGGTTCAGCAGCAGAGCAGCCCGCTGGCTTCTGCTGAGGGCGGCCTTCCTGCTTCCCAGAGGGCGCGTAGCTGCCTCCTTTTCCCACAGGAGCGGAGCACTGGCAGGGGGGGGGCAGTCCTGCAGCCACACTTCCAAGCTTGCGGGTCTCATTCATGATGCTCCTCCCTCATCATTTAGTGCTATTCCGTTAGTGTCTACCTTTCACCTCTTGGATTTTGGGGACCTTTGGGCCATAGTAATTTTTATACCCGTTGTTTATTTTTGCTGTTGCTGCCTGCCCCAGATGTAAGCCTGGGCTTGTTCTCTCACTTCGTTCCACTCTCTCAACAAGTTCCACTATGTCACCAAGGGCATGTCAGATTATTCTGCTTGATAAACTACTAGCACACCTCACTTTACAGTTCTCTATTTCTTCTACCGATTCTAATTATAACAAAACATTTACCGCACTTAATGTGTACGTTATTTGCTATCTATCCCTCCTCTCCGTAACATTTTTCATATGATGCTGGGAATTTTGGACAACTTCATTCCTTGACTGCGATCCTAGTTTCTCAGATACAGTACGACACTGATCACATATTTAACAAGTCAGAGCTACATGCACTGGCTTTCTAAGATATTTCACTAAATAAAAAGCCAGTGTGTTGAAAATCTATGTAAATGTATATCCTTTTATTGCCTCAAAATACTTGTCTGTGGATCAGAATATAAAAATGGTGTATGATATGGGCAGAGAAATAATGCCTATGTACTTACTATTACTCGTTATATCTGCCTAGAGAGGAGAACTGTTGGAGAGAGTGGAGCGATTCCTTCACAACTTTGTATTATACATTATTTTCTTTCAAATTTTTGTATTATATATTATTTGAGCATTTAAAAACAATAAACATGACAACCTGTGATAACTGAAAATGCAAATTTAAAACTACTACTGCTATAAAATATTATGAACATTTATTATCATTTTTCCAAAAATATTCTGAAGCCTCTACCTTGTACATATGTTAATTGTTTTTTTTCTTCGTGTATGCAGGGCCATCGGTATTTCATCATTTTAATTCCTAGAATTGATTGGATAAGCTATCCTAAGGTTCATAGCCTTTAAAATTAAATTTCAAGATGACCTACTAACTAAATTACAGAAATCAAATATAAGCAATCAGATTTCAGCTGCCCATTTGATAGAGTGATTTAAATTAATTTTAATAAGCCCCATAGCAATTTGCTAGCTTGTAACTGTTTTTAAATAGTCTTTTGTAAATTTGCTGAAAATGCTTAAATACTTTGGGTGGTAATGCAGTAATTTTGTGTTTATTCGATAGCTATAGCTATGGATTGAATAAATAAGAAAATATACTCTTTCAGGTTCTTACACCAGTGAGATAATGTGATGTTTATATATATGGGTCTGATCTATTTCACTGATGAGTATAATCTCGTTGCATTTATTTATCTACAAAAGCCTTAAATTTATCGTTTTTATAGCTGAATAATATTCCATTCTATGAAGATATCATATCTTTTTTACCCATTCCTCAGTTGATGGGCATTTGGGTTTTCCCGAACATTTAGCTGTGACAAATTGTGCTGCTATAAACATGAATGCACATAAAAGTAAATCAAATCAGAAAGCTATGATAGATCCTGTGAAAGGGAAAGAAACTGTTCCAAGGGAGGGAACAATTGGGATGAGGGAAGGAAAGAAAAAAGAAGAAAGAAAGAAAGAAAAAGAGGGAAATAAAAAGAGTATACAAGGGCTGGCAAAATAGTTCAATGGACCAAGTGTCCCCTTAGACAAGCACAGGGGCTGAAGTTTGATTCCTGGCACCACATGCCACGATGCCCCTACCCCTGCAGAGCACTGAGCCGGCAACTAAGTCCAGTCGTGGTGGTGCGCGTCCATAATCCCAACATTAGGGAGGCTGAAAATGAGAGAATCACTACAAGCTCAAGCTGCATAGTGAGACCCCGCGTGCGCACACACACACACACACACACACACACACACACACACACACCCCAAAAGAATATACATCTATGCACATAGGACGGCTTGGATAATTGTATTGCTAATGTCTGCTGGTCTATTCAAAGGCAGTGATAATGCTTATTTTTTTTTTTTTCTAACAATTTTTAAACAATTTTGCCTCATTGTGTCTGGTAATCTGAGTGGTGAATTTGAAAATAATAATATACAATATAGCAACCATTATTGAATTCCTATCATTTTATTTAATGAAATTCTTTATTATTTCTAATACTTTGTTCTTTACATTTTTCATTTTCTTTAAAAATTTTACAAAGAAAGTGAAAATGTGACTAAAAGATAAGGACCATGTACTGTAATTTTTACTTTATCATTTTATGAGATAGATACTTTTAATTTCAAAATTTCCCTCAAAAAATTGTAATTATTTATTATTAATAATACCTAGTATTGTCACTATGCTAACAGCTTTAAATATTTATCTCATGTCGTTCTCACAGTAAACCTATACAGCTAATGACAGTGCTCTTATTGTAGTAGATTTGAAAGCTGAGATTTCAAAGAAATATTGTTTCCAGATCCACAAAACTAGAAAGTACAGAGCTGTTGTTTCACTGAAAATTTATGTTCTTAAAAGCATGAAGTCACTAATATATTTCTTTTAGTAAAAACATATTTCTGATGAAATAATTACAATTATAAAATTAAAAATGGATTTTTCACTTTAAATGTAAGTTATATGAAACCCTGCATTTTATAATACTATATATCCTAATACCTATAACAGTGACTGGGATATAGTTGATATACAATAAATAACTTTTGTTTAGTAAAGTCAAGAAAGTTTTTGTCTTTAGTGATATTCTAGCTTTTAATAGTAAAAAAAATAGGGCCGTTGAGATGGCTCAGCGGTCCAAAGTGCCAACTTAGGCAAGCTTAGGCAACCACAGGGACCACGGTTCAATCCCCTGCACCACATGCTGTGCCAGCCCCAACCCCAGGCTGACCGGCCATAATAATAAAAAATAGTGAAAAAGTAGCTATAAAATGGAAAACATGAAAGCAAATGACATGTGGAAGTGTTAGTCTTTGATAATGGAAGAGTCAAATAAAGGGAATGTAGGTTTATGCAACTGGAATGAGAAATGATGGTGGGAAAGATGGAAAATGTCAGGGTATATATCTATATCTATATCTAGCTATATATATATATATATATATATATATATATATATATATATATATATATATGTAGGTGTGTATATAGAATCTAAATTTTTATATCTATATAATACCCATATAACTGACAGAAAAATACTTGTTTCCTCTGTTAATTTTATTCAGTTTGAAATATGAAGACTTATTTAAAACAGGAAACTCGCCCTTCCCCTCAAACCAGCAATAGCGAGGCTTCCACTCCTCTCCTGTACATTAGGAGACATTGCGTAGCCTTTGGGACAGCACTCTGGCCGAGGCAAATGAACTCACAATGCTTCCACTTCTCTCTGACTCTCCTCCCTACCCTTTGCCTGCTACTTTCAAAGCACTGCTGTCTGCCTAAATACTACTACTCTGGCTCCCCTCACGTGTGACTGGTGTGGTCTTGCAGATGGTTGTCACCTATTGCAGGGACTAATCATCTCCCAAGCAGCTTCCTTTGTTAGGATTCAACCTTCACTGAATTGTGTTGATTCCATGCCATCTGTAGAAGTAATGCTTTGGCCATCCTCATGAAAGAAAAAAAAAAGTTTGCTTCAATCACCATCCATTTTTATAATATTTTCTCAGTAGGTTTTTGTGATACAGAGTGATTTCCTTCAGTTTAGCATTTTTTCTACTTAAAACTTTTACTCTGCCTGTCCCCTTCCTTTCCCTCTTTGTTTTCCCAAGAACATCTTCCCACCTCCACCAAGTCTACCTCCCTGTTAACTAATGTGACTCTT
Organism: Myocastor coypus; assembly: GCA_004027025.1. NCBI lineage: Eukaryota > Metazoa > Chordata > Mammalia > Rodentia > Myocastoridae > Myocastor > Myocastor coypus. The sequence continues at coordinate 54,868 of PVJA010002099.1, forward strand.
TCATATTTTTACGTGTTGAGTCTTTCATAGTTGAGAAACTATGACGTCTATGCTCTTACGATTGACACAATTTACTGGGCTCTATAGTCTCAAGATTTTTCCCATTTTCTGACAAATGACACCAAACGTATGTTGTTGATGTTGTTTTGACTGAGTTGTACTCCACTGAGTAAGTATACTTCATGGTCTTTGCCCATTAATTCTTTTATAGACACATACCACCATGATTTAGTTATCATGGTCTGTGCTGCTATACGCCTGGCTCCTCTTCCCACAGCCTCCACGACACCTGAATTGCAGTATCAAGAGCACCTTATTTATGTCTGCACCAGATACCTGAGCATCTTCTCATGCTGAGTTCCGCTTGAAATGCCATGGCTCAGCCATTGCCAGTGAAAACCCTGCATGGGCATCAAAGCTTAGCAAAAAGTGCTGTCTGCTTGACAATCTGAGTCCAAGGTCCTGCTGTCCCTGAGTCCAAGGTCCTGCTGTCCCACCCTTACCTTAGAATGAATTGTTCCCATCAAACTTAACTCATACCTCTGTTTACTGTACAACCCTTCCCTGTATTTATTATAGTTGTCTTTATTATTTTTCTTACTGACATGAAACTCTTCATAGGCCAGTACAATGGCTTACTTAAGCTTTCCTTCTCTAAAACCTAGGACAGGGAAATATTTACAGAGGAAAAAAAAAAACAAAAAAACAAAAAAAAAAACAAACAAAAAAAAACAGTACAATAAATACACATTGCTTACAAGAAAAAAAATCAACCAAATTTGCAAAATGATATTTTTAAATATATAGAATAAGGATAGACTAGGAAAACCAACATAATCTCCATAGTATAGAAATGGAGTGTGGTAATGCATGTATTGATATCTGGATGAATTTAGATGGATGTCTTATTGGAAAGGAAATAGAAGAGTAGGTAGAAAAATAAATCAACATTCTGTGATTTCAGGTTTTCAGGGAAAAAGTTCTTTTCAGATACTAAGTTTGGTGCCTTGGGAAGGAGTTCATTCAGTAATTTGCAGAACTGTCATCTTTTGTTACACTGTTGTCCTTCACTCACTGTGCTTTCTCAGGGGGTTCAGCAGATTACACACCAGGAGTCCTGGACACAATGGCACTGAAATCTCACAGTGCAGGAAGACTTAGTAATCAATTCCTCCACTTTCCAGGTGGTGTGATTTGGCTCAATTTACTTTAACTTTTCAGAGTTCTATGCGAAGAAAGCCTCAGATCGTGCAGAGGGAGGGAGCGCAATGAGAGCAGCGATTACAAATCAATCACTTTTATGTCTTCTGGAGCTGGTAGAAGAACATAGATGATACACAAAGCAATGGTTTTGTTGGATAATTGAGTTGTTTCTTTCATGGGGCAGAGGGGATGGCGTGTTTTCAATGATTCACTCTTTTTAGAAAATATGTTGTTTCAAACATCGAGGGATATACAATAGAAACGGAGCTTTAAATAGTGCTGCTTATCATGAATGTTAAATGTTATGAGCATCTTTGATTTGATTGAGGATCAGCTGTACTGCATTTATACAGCCAAAATAGCAGGGATTCCTTTCCACATGAAAAATGGAAAGGGCACCTTACCTAAGTTAAGTGTGATTCAATTAAGGTATTACTATTCGATAATGTATATAGTGTAGTTAAAACATAGAGAAAAGAGACTTTTATTGAGACAGAGAGAGAGAGAGAGATTACTTAAAACAACTGAAGTTGTAAGCACAGCTTATAAAGATATAAAGGAAAAGTGACTGTATCAAATGTATCAAGCTCTTGTAAGGATTTTGTTGAAGTAAAGTTTTTATACCCCCATGTAGGAATGGTGTTGATTTAGGCCCCTACTTACCCCCTCATTCTGCCCAAGTATTACCACCAATATAAGACTTTCGTGGCTTAGAAGTGGGGCAGAGATATTATAAACATTCTTCATTTGTCAGAAAGACAACTATGCTTGGAGAAAAAAATACAAAATTATAAAATAATTATTATAAGTAAAATTAAAATTGTAACATCTTTTTTTCTTTTTTGAATGTGAGAAAGCATTTAATTAGTTAATTTTTTAATGAGCAGAACACATTTATTGAGAGAAAGAAAGCTCCTGTCCAAGAGAGGGACAGGAGGGGATCCTGAGTGGGTGTCCCCAGCATTTAATTTATACAGAAACAATGCAGTATAAGAGAAGTATGAATACTACAGCATAAGGATGCAGTATAAAATTTATTTGCCTCCAAATCATAAAGTGCTATATTAAAGCTAGGGCCTTATCTTCTTGCACAATCCAATAATATTCTTAAGAATAACAATAATGATGCAGATTCCTATCAAGAAAAGATAAAAATACTGAGATGCTAAATAGAATGTGATTTTTTTTGGTTCATAATTCCTTTTTTGGTATTTTCCTGAAAAGATCTACTCTCAACATCAAGTTACAGAAAATAAGTACTCTGTAGTTTACTGTACTATTTAGATATCTTTACACAAACCATTATGTTAAACTCATAAGAACATATTTCTACTGGGTATAGAGTCTTGACTTGTTCTAATAAACCTTGAGTTTACCAAAGTTCTAATACCATGGTTTCCACATGGTATTCATGGAAATGGACAGAGTTTTTATTTCCTAATAAGATTTACTGTGCTGCAAGATCTGACTCAGAGATTTTCCTAGGAGTACAAAGGGGATAAATAAAAATGTAAAAGAAAAATTACTAAACTGTCCCCTGACAACTAAATGGTTGATCATAAATTGGAGTGTCTATGCAAATGAAGTAAATAATTAAAAACTCCAAGAACAGCATTGACTAGGTGGTTGATGACTGGCAATTATAAAAGCTGAATTTTTAATATGCATACATCTAAGAAGCCAGTAAAAATTAGCTCCCAGACTAATGGACTTGCCTTTCTTCCAAAGCAGAATTTTAATGAGAGCATTATTTATAACATAGAGCCCAAGAACCAGGGTATTCTTGCTTAGTCTCATTTTTTTAAATTCCCTGGCACCCTATCCATTAAACCATGAACTCCTTTACACAAGAATAATACTTTATACTCTGAGAAGGAAAGGTCAAAATGACCTTGAAAATTAGCCACACTATATATACTCTAAAGATAGACCATTTAGGATAAAAGAAATTAGAAATTCTATTTTTTCTAAATATTCAGGTTTTGTGTGCTTCTTTTATTTATCCACATGATCAAATTACATCTCACGTAATTTTGCCTAAGAAGCTGCTTAACTTGTTGCCCTTTTACAGAATTTCTATGGGGTTGTATATATATATATATATATATATATATATATATATATATATATATATATGATAATATATAAAACCTTGGTATTTCATTTATTTTGCATATTCTTTTTAAATGTTTGAGAATAGTTTTGGTCATTTCAATGCATGCATATTGTTTAGTTGCTAATTGCTTTAGGGCCTTTGAAAAGTCTTCAGTTTCCCTTTGCCCAGTATTTCATTGTTGGTAATCTGTATTAGAAGTGTGACAGAGTGCTTCTGTGCTTTTCTTAAGTTTGGAATACTGCTTTCTCTTTTGAGGGTTCAGCTGCAGCTGCCTCTGGTCTTGCATGCATTACTCCTCCTCCCACAAAGGTGACTAAGCAAACACTGCTTCTCAGAGGCATCTAAGGAAATATTGGTGGGTGACACAAGCCTCACAAACTATGAGTCAAGCAGAAACCCAGTCCAAAGGTGAGTCAGGAAATGGTTACTCAGAGCTATTTTAAACAAAAACTCACTAGTCGCCTTCCAGTTTTGTCCTGTCCCCCCATCTCAGACTGACCTAACATACTGTGGTCAGGGGGCAGGATTTGAGAAGGCATCACCGGCCATAACATGATAAACAAACTCGCTCATCCAGGCTTCTATCCATCTAGATTCTTCTTCTTTAAGTCTTAATCATTCTATAGGGGCTGGTGAAATAGCTCAGCACTATGAAGCACCTGCTTGGCGAAGCTTGGGTACAGGGGAGTGCAGTCCAGTCCTGGCACCAGCTCCACATGCTGCTCCAGTCCCACCCTGAGGGTGAGCTGAGACAGAAAAAAAAAAAAAAAAAAAAAAAAGTTCTATAAACTTCCATGACTTCTTGTAAATTCTAGACATAATCTAAAGTAATCGAAAGGTTTTACTTAAAAAGAAGTCTCAATTTCCCCTTCTGATGTCCATCATGGGACACATAGCAGAGAAATGCTCAGAGCAACCTCCGTCCTTACATCATCCCAACATGAAACCAGAATGTTCTCACTGGAAATCTGTAGTGCCAAGGTAGGGATAATCATCAATCATATAACACTGGATTGCTAGTTCCTTTTATATTTCAATAAGTTTGTGTTTCTTCTTTTTAGTGGCTTATTTTGACTTAGTTTTCTATTGGGCTTTCACTTTTTTCTACTTGATTTGAAGATCTCTTCATAAATGAAGTCTGATGCTTCTGTCCTTGTTGATAATGTTTTCTAGGATGTTGTTTGGTAGTTCAGTCATAGAAAGCATATTTTAAATGATGTAGGGCCTTGATTTGTTTTAATAAAGTCATGATTTGCCCAAGTTTTATCAGTAACCATAGGATCTAGGAAGGAAATTTATACTCATAAGCAGTACTGAGTAGTTTATGCTGTATGTGATCCATAAGAGAGCAGGTGAAAAAATTTCATAATAGATATCTCTTATTTCCAAGTGGATGGTGGAATATCCCCCATAAAAAAAATTGTAAAAGCCAGGAGGTGTTTCAATACTATTCTCTAATTAAAATAGTCAGTTTTCCAAAGCAAAGACAGATCTGTGCACAGACACTTGAAACACTTCCTAACACTGCAGCACTAAAGCTGTGCACATTGTACATAAGGCAGCTATGTGAGACCAAGAATCTTCTGGTGCTTGGACTTCTAACTGGTGTGGCACTGAAAGTCATAAAGAACAGAATAATATATATAAGGAATGTATCAGAGAAAACTGAATCAATCATCCAAAGTAGAGAAATAAAGGAATAATAATAGTAGTAGTAGTAGTAATAATAATAATAATAATAATAATAATAATAATATCCAGAATAAAACCCAATATGAAGCTGGAATTTATTAATGAACATCTCCACATTTACTGTTTGCGTAGGACATATGGCTGCTTGTTGGCCTTTCCTGTCTCCCCTCAGTGAGTGCTGTGGTCTTCTGAGCTTCCCTAAAGTATTCTTAGAAGTCTATGGTACCACGATTTATTCATTTGCAGCTCCTATTTTTTATATTCATTGATTATTGCAGTCAAGTTCTAGGACAAATAAACTCATTTGTTAATTTTTTTTTGCCTCACTTGTGCCAAAGTAAACTTCATTTAGACATTTATCTCACTGATTCAAAACAAATGTTATAACTAATTTAGAATCATTAGGATAGATTTTACATGTTAGTGAGATCCTTCTGGATTTTGAAAGTTAATTCATCCTAAACATGTCAAAGTCATTTTTTATGAAATAATGTCTTAGCCTGGGAGCTAGATCAGTGGTCCAAATGCCAGCTTGGTAAGCCTAAAGACTAAAGTACAATCCCCAGTACTGCATGCTACACATGTGCCAGCCCTAGCATGGTGCACATACATGTAATCCCAGTGCTGGGGAGGCTGAAGAAGGAGGATCAGTATGAATCTCAGCTGCATAGTGAGACCCTGTACAAAAAAAAATCTCTTATCTAAAAAATTGCTAACAGGGTATTTCTTTTTTTTAGAAACAATCATTTATAAGTGGTTACCTTTTGTCCTTTCTGCTAAATATATGACCTAAGACACTCCCAACCTTCCAGTTGTTAGTATCTTTAAAATGACATGCAAAAATACACATTTTATGAGAGAAATATTGGCATGGAAAGTTAAAACAAACAAGAGCCAAATTTCAGACCTTATACAGAAAGAAAATAGAAGTATCTAGTGAAGGATATGAGGAGTTATTGCTATTTCCAATCTCCCTAATGCACAAAGAATGTTCTGCAGTTTCAAACTTTCAAATCCTATTAAAGAAAACTGTTGGGAAATTTGTTCTTATTAAACAAATAGCTACAATAATTTTATTTGCCCTGAACACAAATCTTCCCCCAAATATTATTTTTCAGGAACTTTCCTTCAGCTACAAATCATTTTAAGATGAGCATTAAAGCCAATACTAGACTAAGAGCTCTGTTTAAGGAAGTCTGCTATTAAATAAACTTGGCTACAATTTTAATAATATGGATGTTTGCAGATAGAAATGTGTTTGGTAGAAATGTAGGTGGCAAAAAATGAAAGCCCAGCATTTAAGGTAATTAAAAACTAAAATCCAAGAAGCCATTATAGAAACACTTCCAAGAAAAAAAGGAGATGTATCATATTTAGGAAGGTTTAGCATATTGTATAATGCCAATAATAAGAAAATCCCACTAGTTTTTTTGAAAGACAAATGAATTCTAAATTTTATGCAGACATTAAGCCAGGAATTAGCAAGACATTCTCAAAGGGAAACAAATTTGGAAGACTTCAGCTACAAGATATCAAGACATACTATGTAAGGTTGATGACATCATGGTACTAGCTCAAAACTACACAAGAGCAATAGGACAAAATAGAAAGCCTAAAACAGAACTGTATGTCATGGTTTAAACATAAAATGTCCACCAAAAAGACACTCCCTCCCTGGTGGCACTATTGGTAGAATTGTTAGGAGATGGGGTCCACTTGCAGGAAATAGGACAGTGGCTCATGCCCTTGTGCTCTTTCTTTGCCTCTTGAGATGAGCACCTTTGCCCTGCCACACTCCATTATCCTCATGCCTCTGGTCCACCCCATGCCTAAAAATAATGGAGTCAATTGACCATGGAGTGAATTTCTATCTCTGAAACCATGATTAACAATAAATATGCAGCCAGGGAGATAGCTCAGTAGAACAAGCACTTGCCTGGCAAGCACAAGGTCCTGAGGTCAATCTGTGGTACTACAAAAAAAAAAAAAAAAAAAAAAAAAAAGAAGCAAATAATTTTATGTATTTTGTCAAGGTACCAGAAAGATACATACTCATATACATTGTTGTATGATTATCAGTAAAAGGCACACAGCACTCACAATGTGTTGAATGTTCCATATCCCTTGAAATTAGTAATTGAAATCCTAATCCCCAATGTGATGGAATTAGGAGGTAGGGCATTTTGTAGATAATTAGGTCCAGAGGGATATACCCTAACAAATGGAATTAGTGCCCTGAAAGAAAAAAGGGAGGGGGAGGGGAGATTTCTTTCTTCTGCCATGTGAGAATATAATGGGAAATTATTGGGTACTGGGAACAAAGCAGAACTAAACAATTGTGGCACCCTGAGTACAGGATCTATCCTCCCAACCTGTGAGAAATCACTTTCTATGGTTTATAAGTTATCTATTTAGTATATTCTGTTACGATTGTATGACTACTATAAAAGCACATGGGAAAAAGATTGTTTTTCAGTACTGATATAAAATGGATTTCATTTTCATATAAAAAAGAAAAAAATCCAGGTTGACAGAATACAAAGAAATTCATTCCAAGTGAACCATACAATATCTGAAATTATTTCATATCTGGAATATAGTTCAGGGGCTGGGGAAATAACTCAATGATCTAAGTGCCTGCCTGGCAGGTGCAAGGACCTCAGTTTGATCTCCAGTACTACATGATGTGCAGCCCTGGAAAACTGAGCATACTGTCTTGGCCCCAGATCAGGGTGTGAAGCTGCACACCTGTAACACCAGCGCTGGGGAAGCTAAGACAGAAGGATCGCTAGGAGTTCCAGCTGTGTAGCAAGGTCCTATATCGAGAGAGAGAGAGAGGGAGAGGGAGAGAGAGAGACAGAGACAGAGACAGAGACAGAGACAGAGACAGAGACAGAGAGACAGACAGAGAGACAGAGACAGAGAGAGTTTATTATTTTTCTACAATTTAATAGAGGATACTAGGGTGATCTTTGAACTTCAAGTTGACAAGGATTTATTAAGTGGATAATAAAAAATTTGACAATTTTAGATATTATCAAGATCAAGAAAGCATTTTCACTGAAAACACTATAAAGAAAGGATGAGTAGGCAAACATTTATGAAAATAAAAGGTAGGGTAGAAAGATAAAGCACTCCCATAAAACACAAGGAAAGGATGTAAGAAAGGAATGTTAACAAACAGAATATTTGAAAATAGTTACCAAGAAGATTTTCAGAAGCCTAAGAAATATAAGAGAAATGGTTCAACATCCATAGTCATTAGAGAAATGTTACTTAAAAATACAAGGAGATAGCTCAGTGAACTGAGCTGCTGCTTAGGCAAACACAGGAACTAGGGTTCAGTCCCTGGCTCAACATGCAACACTGGCCCTGCCCCAGGGTGGGCTGAGCTGGTGACCAAATCCAGGTGCTTATAATCCCAGTGCTGTGGAAGCTGAAAACAGGAGGATCACTATAAGTTCAAGCTGTGTAGTGAGACCCTGCACAAAATACAAAAAAAGGGGAGGTGCCATAAATATATACAACAATGTGTAATAGCTGAAACCTAGAGTAACTTCAAATGTCCATCAACAGTAAAATCAGTCAATAAATAAGACCTCTCACACATTCAAGTACTCTAAAACTATGATGAAAAATGCAATACCATTACACACAATACTGATGATTCTTGCAAGCATAAACATAAATGTGAAAGATGTTGTGTTTTAGACCAAGAATTGTTCTCAAACTCTTGGAGTTCATGGTCAGCTGGTGGGGTCAGCATAGCTGCCGAGCTATGAGGAGATGCCGGTGCCTTAGAGGTCAATCACTAGGTGTGCAACTTGAAGAAGTGGATCTCCCCTTCAACTCCTTCTTCAGGTCTGGGCTTCCTGGTGCCATCACGTGAGCAGGTTTTCTCTGTAGCAGGGCCTTCCAGCATACGTTTTCCACATTTTAGCCTGTGAACTATGGAGCAAAACTTTCAAAATTGTGAGTCAAAATTAACATTTTCTCTTTTACGTTGTGAGTGTTGAATACTGAATCTCAACGAAGGGAAAGGGATTAATAAAAGAAAAGATTATGCAGTTATGGAGCCCTTTTCTATAAGCTCTAGACAAGAGAAATGTCAAAACAATACTTCGTTGCAATAGGGATTGGCAGGGGCAGGAAGGCTGCCTCTGTGCTGTGATCCGTCTATGTGACACTTGGCATAAACTCATCTATTTACACTGAGATTTCACCATTTTTCTGTGCTTATGTTATATACTTTAATAAAAATGTTTTCTTACAAAATAAAATAGAAATATGCAAAGAAAAGCTGTACACCCTCAGGGGAAAAATGAAATGTACATCCCTAAGACAGGAAAAATTCAAAAGCAGCCCTCCTTATTAAGTCCAACAGAGGGAAATACCAACATGCTGATAACTAGGGGAAATTGATGTGTTTTTATCTCCGTGTACCTTATCTTTGCTCTTTATGTCGTGTGTTGCACTTAAGGAAACATACATTCTGATGCCTGGGGTAAGAAAGAGCACATTGTAAATTCAAGAACTGTGCTTGAATCTAAGCCTTTTCAATAGTATATATTAATTTTCTTAAGTTAAGATTTCTGCCTTGATTGAATGTTAATCACTGCAAAGGAATTTTTCATTATATCATTATATGTGAAATTTAAAGCATATTACAGTAAGTTGTATGCACATCTATATTTGAATGTGTATTTTTTGTGCTAGAGCATATAGATACAGACACACTATATTTTTCTGTTCTAAATGAATAGAAAATAGATAAGGCAAAAGTTAATTTCTATTTGAATTGAGAATGTCTTGCATGATTTGAGGCATATGTATCTTCTTGATTAGAGCTTGTTTAGACTGATATTAAAATTAGCCTGCACTACTCAAAGATACAACACCTGATCTTGAAAAATTATAGTTGAAACATTTTGGGAAACAGAAAAGCTTTCTAGGGATTAAGTATTATGCACTAATATCCAACATATTTATAAAAGAGAATTAGCTACAAATTAAAATCAATCATAAAAATAAGGACATATCTTAAATTTAAATGAAATTAAAAATTATCCTAAGTGAAGATTAGGTATATAATTTTAATTTTTCATAAAGAGTTTCATATCCCTGTGTGTGTGTGTGTGTGTGTGTGTACTTAAAATAATATACTCTGTAAGAAAACAGAGTACAGGCCCCAGGTTCTGAGAAGCCATTGTTTCAATACTAACTTTGTTTTTTAAGCAAGCATTAGCAAGTCATTTGGCTTCTTTAAATCCTAATAATAGCATGTGTGTTGGCCTGTGATTAAGAACTGAACAATAGCATTGTGCCAGGTTGTATTTTCTTTTGACTGAAAGTCCTCAGTAAATAAGCTGGAACTAGGGTGTTAGTTAGCATCATCTTTGCTAGAAGATGATTTAAATTTGTGCCATAGGCAGTGGAGCCATCCACCTGCACCCTGAGGAGTAGCAAGGTGAATGTGGAGAGAGCTGAGTTGGAGATGCAGTTTCAAAGCAGCCAATGTGTGCAGCACGGAAGGCTTGGAGATGAACTAAGGCTCCCAAGATGAGTGTGTGTAGCATAAGAACAGAGAAACCTGGGGATGTAGAAGCTTAAGAGCAACAGCAAGGGAAGCCAAGAAGCGTTTTATTTTTCTGGCAAAAAGGGTGTTAGTAATTACAAATAAAGAGAACACAAAAATAAGCAAAACATTGAATAAGCAGGAAAAAAAAAACAATTTCATAATAATAAACAGACCCCAAAGCCAATATAACTGTACTATATTAGGGAAGAAAACCAAGAGTAAATAGCCTGAGATCCTGAAAATAAGTTCCCATACTCTGTTCCTCTGGTCTTTCCTTTGTTTCAACCTGCACATCTCTCTTCTTCTACAGGCAGACGTGATTTGCTTCTCAGAACACAGGTTTTATGAGCGTTCATGTCTTATCCATACAAGAAGCAAACTCAGGATAAAGAACAACTTAAGTTTATTCCAAGTTTTGGATAAGGCCCCATTTCCTATATAAAATGTATGCATCTCAATTGGCCACCCCAAGAACCATCCTCTCTGCACACTCAGTCACCTGTCCTGCCAAGTGAGCCCTGCACTCCTCTTTAACTTCCCCTTCAAAGGCAGGCTAAGCAGCCATGAGCAACGTATTCTGACCCCGCTAATTACTTTTCAGACACAAATATCACATGAGTTGTGGGATGGAGGTGATTATACTGCTGAGGTTCCCAGATGACGCACGTGTGAGCAGGGGACAGTTTGATTTCCAAGAAGAAAATTTTAACTCTCACTTGTTTCTTTTCATGGGTTATTCAAGGTCATAGTTTCTGCTGTGTCCTGTCCAGAGAAATCCCTTATGCAAAAGGAAGGGACTGGAGCAGCTTGCCATTTCTTCCCTTAGTGCCCACTGACCTCAGGCCTCTCTTCCCATCTGCTCCTACCTCCATGATTTCTTCTCTCACCTAAGTTTTGCCTAAGTTTCCAATAGTTCACTGGCCCAGTAATCTTTGCTTCAGTCTCCATTTTCTATGGAATTCTGTGCCATGAAAAGCAGCTTGTGGGTCTGAGGAGAAAGCTTAGTGGAATAAGTACTTGCCTGGCAAGTTCAGGGTCCTGAGTTCAATCCTTAGTACTGAAAACAACAACGGCAATAACAAAAGGAGCTTGTTATTCAAATGGACTTTTGTGCTCAGTGAGTCCATCTGCATGTGGAATGAGGATGATTTTTTTTCCAAATGGGGAGTCATTTATGTGATTCTGTGGCTTGGAGGGCACAGGGAACCTTGTGTTTTGAGCAAAGAAGGAGCCATCACCTACTGGGGTAGATAGCTCAAAAGATACCGGATAAAAATTAAGTCCCTTAGGTATTAGCCTCCTCCGTGGGCCTGATAATCATGTGTGTCCATTTTATATTCCCTCTTTCAAATAGTTGATTGACTTTGACCTGATTAGATACATGATATATGACATGTTAGATACATGTATATGACGTATTAGATATATTTCTACAAGAAGAGAATCCTTGAGACATTTAATATTACTGATAATTTGTAAGATCAAGACAATGGCATAGTACATACCATGTGAGTCAGCTTTTCTGTCTCTGAGACACAATACCTGCCTCACATGAAAGAGACAAAGTGTAGTGTAGCTCCTGGATTCAGGCGATTAAGTGGGTAGACTGGATTTCAAGGCAGAAAATTCTTGGAAAAAGCATATGGAGACAAAGTGACCTAGCTCATGGTGGATGGCTAGAGAGCATAGCAAGCAAACAGTGTCACTGAGGAAAGGGCAAAGGCTCACCTGAAAGCCCTACGCCTCTCCTCCATGACCCACTGGACACACAATTGTGCTGGGCATTTCTTAATTCCGTGAATTTTAATATCGTACATAACAGTGACACATTTTTAGGTTTTTATTTAAAGAGTATTTCTCTATATATACTTAAAAATATTAAATGTTATCCTATGCCATGGTCAAAACACTTTCTGGATAAGGACAGCTTTTGGGTTTCCTAAACCATATGATCCAGACTCAAATTAATCCACTACATAGGTACTGACCCCATTGCTTTTTTTTTTAATCCAAGAGGAAAACAGCAACAACTAGTGAGAAGATGGCATAGGGTTGGCAGTCATTCAGCAAGTAGCAAGGAGAACCAAAGTTTGATCTTTCAGGGCATCTCAACCCTTGGTCTTTCCATTACTTTTTACAATTCTAAGGTGTATCTGAATGTAGTCAAGAGTGAAGTTAGTCATAGCAGGTTAAAAACACAAAATAGATGAAATCCAGAGCTTCTAATCACAAAGAAACTTTAGTTTTTCCACCTTCTTTTTCCACCATCAGAAGGTACCAATGTAAAATAAAGGTACCAATGTAAAATAAACAAGGGCATACATTTGTGCACATAAAAATATGAGGCTACCTATAAGATAGTAAATCACTTCTGTTTTCCTTACTGGAAACCACAATTCAACTACAGTATATTCTCAAGTAGGAGCTTTTCAAGAGCAATGTACTACAAGGACTCCCAAGCTATCACTGTTCAAATCCTTTCCTCAATCAAATTTTACTTAACATGAACTCTCCTGTTGGTTAAATTGTTTTCCCAAAAATGGTGTTTTTTTGTTTTGTTTTTGCAAAACTGGGGATCAAACTCAGGACCTTGCACTTGCCAAGTCGGCACTTGTGTCGTGAGCTATCTATCTCCTCAGCCCTCCAAAATGGTGTTTTAATCCTGCTGCCTAGTACTTCTCTCTATTTCCAATAGTCCTGGCTTGATAATGAGGTGTTTGCAGATGTAGACAGTTAAGTTCTGGGGTTGTATAGGCTGTAATGCAATGTAACTGTCAACTTTGTAGGAAAGAAAGACAGACAGGTGGAATGCTGTGTGAAGACAGGGGCAGGCACTGCAAGGCTGCATCCACCAGCTAAATCATGTGGAGTGTCACCTATCCCCAGAAGCTAAATAAGAGAGACAGAAAAACTTCTGGGCTTTTACAACACTTCAGCACCTTGATGGCATGCTGTCTTTGACATTATGGGATAATATATTCTGTTTTTTATGATACCCAGTTTGTGATGTTTTGTTTTAATGACATCAGGAAACTAATAGACTGTCTCTTCTTCAGTGTCTCAACATGTTCAGTCTACTTCTCAAATTTGAGTCTAGCCTCAACATTTTTTAGTGGTTTACCTCTTTCATCTTTTAATTCTTGGAAGGGGTTCCTTAAAGAAGGTTGAAGGGAAGAAGAGAGGTGAAGTGTGATTATCTCATTCTGCAATCAGTAGAACTCAAGAAAGCAGAACCAGCACAAAAGCACCTTTCTGATCAGTTCCCTCTGGCTCCACATCAGCTCTCTCAAACTCTGCCCCATGCTAATTGCTGGTACTTGACTGCAATTCCCTGGCTCCATATTTATTTCTGGCGCTGATCCTTAGCTTTCCTCTTGGGTCTTATTGCCCTGTGCTCTTGGCTTGGCTCTCTTTCTGGTATCTTGCAGCTATATATGGTACAAGTTTCCACTTCCTCTTTATGTTTTACTCTTGCTATTCTAATTTATCCATTTCTTCTCTATCTGTATCTGAGTCTCCACTTAACGATATGATAAACTCCTCATGTAAGAGGTCCACTGGAACTTGTTTTTTCTATATACATTTTTATCACACTTCTTTTAGTAAATGGAACATGTCTATACCCTGAAGACACAATATCATTAAATAATTTCCTATTCCATTTTGTTATTACCATTCTTCTCCCCTGACTTTTGGGACCCTGATGGGCTGAATTTTACTACTGTTTTCAAATTCAACTCGTTTTCATGCTATCTTTGCACTACCTCCACTCCATAATCTTCTCAACTATAGTTATCTATATTTTCCCAGTTCTCTTCATTATGCTATTTGTAATCTATCTAGGACAACAAACTACATTTAATGTTTTTAATGTTTGTTTCACCCTATTTTTCCTTCCACTATTACCAGACCGAAGGGCTCTCAACGGTTGGTACACATTAGGGTCATCTGAAAACGTTTGAGAAAACCGATTTTCCGATAGTGCTATCAAAGAAATTCTTTTTTGTTTTTAATTGGCCAGGGACAAAATATTACATCTCTTGGTAATAATCACCCCCTATCATTATGCTTAGTAGTTTCAGTATCAGTTTCAGTATCTATAAGGACGAAGATTCCTTACTTCCTAGCTTCACCGGCCATCACTTCCGATTTTCACCGTACCACCTTCTTTTGCTTATCCTGCTTTCCACCTCCTCATCACCTCGGTGAACTCTTCCATGTAGAAGCCCAGTCTCACCTCTGACATCTAACAAATTGCATCCTCATGTCTCTTCTCTCTCACTTCTAGTGAATAAGCTCTAAATTTTTATCCTGATCATAGTTTGTTCTTTGGCTTTTTAAAACATTTCAACATATGATGACTTCATTCTCTGGTCGATCCAGACAGATTTGGTCAACAATTATCGATACCTGAGAGAGTACTAAGGAAGAAAGTAACTCAGGAAGGAGGAACATTTATGGTTCAGCTATCATTTTCTGAAAGTAGAGACAATGTTTATCTCTCCAGGGAGTAAAGCATGAGGATACTTGAGGTCTCTTATGTAGATTTAATCATAGATGCATTCCAAGAAAGGATGTGACTGACAGTAATAATCTGATTGGAAACAGGTGAAGGAACCTGCAGGTGTCAGTCAGTCTTCAATCCTCTAAGTTAAAGATGCAGGTTTTGCTTTGTTTCCATTTTGTATCACTGCTTCTCCTGCAGACAAGACTATTTTTCACCTCTATAAATGATTGTGTAGATTAGTTAACCTTATTTTATTTCGTTTTTGTATTTTAGGGAAGGGTGTACAGAGTGTTCAGGGTCTCACTACTAGATTGGATTCATAGTGATCTGCCTATTTACAGTCTCACAATAGCTGGGATTATAGGTGTGTACCACCATGCCCAGTCACAGTTGCCATCTCAGCATGCCCCAGAGGAGGGGCAGACATAGCAGGCCTGGGGATCAAACCCCGATCCTGCGCCTGCTGGCGGGTACTTTAATCTGCTGAGCTATTTGATGGTCATAGATTGGTTACATTTAGTGGAAGAAATACTTAAATGTGGTTTTTGTCTGGGATTATAGGTGTGTACCATCATGCCCAGTCACAGTTGCCATCTCAGCATGCCCCAGAGGAGGGGCAGACATAGCAGGCCTGGGGATCAAACCCCGATCCTGCGCCTGCTGGCGGGTGCTTTAATCTGCTGAGCTATTTGATGGTCATAGATTGGTTACATTTAGTGGAAGAAATACTTAAATGTGGTTTTTGTCTTTCTCTCTCTCTCTCTTTCTTTCTTTCTTTCTTTCTTTCTTCTTTCATTTTTATTTGTTTGGTACTGGGCATTGAACTCAGGACCTTGTGCTTACTAGGCAGGTGCTTGTGGTGCTGAGCTATATCCATGGTCCTTATATGAGTTCAACCATTATCCAATTCAGCTCTACCACTAAGAAGTCTTATATTGTAACCCCTATTTGATTCTAGTCATGTCTTCACCATTGATTCTCCATGTAGGAAAAGATTCTCATCTACAGACTAATTAACCTTTCTTCATTCATTTTTTACAAATTTATTTATTTATTTACTTATTTGGTACAGAGTCTCACTATATAGCTTAGATTCTTAGTGATCTTCCTATCTCAGCTTTCCCAGTGCTGACATTACAGGCATGTGCGACAATGCTGGGTTTCGGTGGCCAGTATAGCTTGCCCAGTGTTTCAGGGCCAGCTCAGCATGCAGTACTAGGGACCAAACCTGGGTCCTTACACTGGCCAGGCAGGCGCTTAGAGTGCCAAGCTTCCTCTCCAGCCCTTCATCCTGCCTTTGTTACATGACTGATCAGGGAACCCACTGATAGCAATTATATGCTCTGACCACACTTGTGTACAGAGAAGTGTACAAAGCTGTATTACTTGATCTCCTGTGATTCTTTCATTTTAAACCCAGATTGACACACATTGTTCATCTTATTTATTTTCCTTAAATGTGTCCTTTCACTTCCTTTCTAGTCGCTCTTCCTATCTTCCCCATTATGCTGAAGCTCTAATGCCACACCTGTCTCCCAGCTTTCAGTGGATGACCTCACGACACTCATGCAGCTCTGACCACACCATCCACTACCTTTTTCACTTTCTTCTTCACTTAGTTTCTCCTTATGTCTGTCCCTCTTCTCTGATTTTTCTCTTTCTCCTTTGAGACTGTTCTTTTTCCTTTAATAAGCCTCCACAGCCTCCTTAATTTCTCTCTTTTCTGAGACCTCATTGCATCAAAACCTTCCATGTTTTTCTATATCTATGGCAATGATTCTTTTTGTTCTCTTCTACAGGTTTTCAATCAACAGAAATGCCTCATTTGAAAGTCATAAGGTAAAATCATAAATATTCTCTTGCTCCTGTTTCAGGATCATCTTGCCTCTCACCCTTGTGTCTGTTACCCTCGCTGCCCATATTCTAAACTCCTCCCCTCATTTAGGTTATAATAGCACTGCCCAATTTCATTTCATATAATAATTATTTTCCAGCTCCTAAACTCAACTGATCTTTACCCCAATTTCTCATCCTCCTCTCAATTTCTTATTTCCATAAATGTCAAATTTATATCTTAATGACTCAGGTTCAAAATGTCAATGTCATTTTTTATTTTAATTTATTAATTTCCTTGCCACTCATTGTATGCTTGCCTCTTGCCAAGGAGTACATTATATCCTGGGAATAACATAGGAGAGTAAACAATATCCTCAGCAATATTATAATATATTGGAGGAAAAAATGACAAGTTAACCTATGAAGCATGCAGTTAGTGCTATTTTAAAGCCACATAAAAGACTGAACTCAGAGTAGAAAGTGATTTGTGTTGTGTGAGAAAATTGAAAAAAAAAAAATACTTCACCTGCAGTAGGTACTTCATGGAAGCTTTTAGACAGGAGCAACTATTTAAACATAAAAATTTTCAGTTCAAGAGGCTACCAGGGCATCACCCATAAAGTCAAACATGCATAAAAACTATATGAAATTTAGATTGACTGAAGTATAGAATGAAATAGTAAAACAAAGCAAAAGGAGTCTCAGAATTATCATGAAGGTCTCTGCATGCTTACCAACTGAGCAAGTCATCAGAGTTGTTTTTAGGTAATCATCCTAGGAATAGCATGGAAAGGGAAAGCTAATTCCCTGTGATTCTACTTCCCCAATCTTCCAAGTATTTAACTATTTGTTAAATTTACAGAGACTCTCTGCTTCTTTTCTCTGTTATCTCTGTTCTACTGCTCCCTTCCTAGTCTAATAATTCAAGAACATTCTCTTTACTATGGAGACAACAAAAGAATCAATTTCTATCATGTCATTCCCCAATCATAGACTTTCCAGACATCCCACCATCTACTACATTGAAGATAAATTCTTCATTGTGACATTGAAGGCATCCCCAGTGACCTATCTATGTAATTATCTGCTAATGTGAAATGCGCATGTTTAACGTTACAGCCACTCAGCCCTTCTGCTTAATATTTATATGTGACCAAAGCTTGTCTTCCTGTGTGCCTTTGATTTGTGCCTTTTTGCCTTGAATGCCATCTCTCCTCACTGCCTTTTTTGAAACTTGACCATCCTTAAAATTTAATTTTAATTACATCACCTTTCAATATTAAATTTTTAAATTACTCCAAACATATATGATGGTATCCTTCTGCTTTCATGAATCATTCTAGCTTTTAATTTAATTGATACATAACATGAAAATTTTATGTATTAATAACACAGGGTATGTTTTGATACATATGTACCTTGCATAACGTTTATATCAGGTGAGGCATATATAATCTTAAACATTCATCATTTTTCATGATGAAAACTTTCAAAATCTTTTGTCTAGTCTGACATATATAATATGATGCTATTATCTATCACCATCCCACCCTGTAATAGTGCTACACATCATCTTGCTTCTAACTGTAACTTAGAACCCATTGATCAAATGTTCCTCATTCTTCTCCAACTCCCACTTTTCTGGGACTGTAACAATCACCATTCTCTGAGATTAACTTCTTAATTTTGGTTATAAATGTGGCTATGGGATACTTGTCATTCTGTTCTGCTTTATTTCTTCGAAGCTAAGAGTCTTCAGTTCCATCTGTGTTACTGAAAATGGCAGAACTGCAATCTGGCTTTGGAGCTGAGTGGTCATCTACTTTTTCAGTGCGACTGAAAAAATGGTGTGACATAGCTGCCCTGCACCCATTCCCATAAAATGTATCCCGCTGGGATTAGAACTGTGTCTACTGGATTCCACTTCATTTCATTTCATTCCAAAATATCATCTTATATAAAATATATATTGATTAGACTTATTACCTTTAACATAGTTTTGAAGGTCACTATATGTTTGCTTTTGGGTCTTCACAGTTTAAGATAAGCATGCCTATAGTTAGAATAATTTTATTTATTTATTTATTTATTTATTTATTTATTTATTTATTTAGTCTTTTTGAGACAGGGTCTTGCTATGAAGTTCAGGCTGGCCTTGAGCTCACTTTTGTAGCCCAGGCTGGTCTCGAACTTGCAACAATCCTCCTGCCTCAGCCTTCCAAGTGCTGGGATTACAGGCATGCGCCACCACGCCTGGCTGGATAGAATAATTTCTTATGTGTGACAAAAGAAGTAAGTGCCTTAGAAATTTATCCTCAGTTGCAAATATTTTTCATGTTTCCACCATACTCCGTTTCACCCAGAGGGTAAAAATTTTTTTTTTTCAAATCCAGTCTAGATCAATTGTGTTTCAAATTCCATGTTCAAAAGTTATGTCCAGGAACCATAGTATAGAAAAAAAGGAAAATCAAATGCAGTAAAAGAATGCATTTAGAATTTTCAGTGTCAAATACATAGACTGATATAGGGTTTTTTTCACAACTGAACGTATTGATAACAAGCAGATTCAAATAGTCTGTTTCAAAGAGAGAAAATACTTCAAATTGTATCATTTTGGCCTCTTATAATTTTCTTATCTCAGTCTTCATATATAATTTCTATTATTGAATAATTTTATTCAAATTTCCCCTTAAATTATAGTCTTGACTAGTTTACTAATAAATATTGTAAATATTATATATGATTCTATGTTGACGACTTCCAGTATTGACAGATAATAGTAATGAGAATAAATAAGGCAGTTAAGCTCAAGCAGTACTTTTGCTATCTTAACTTTACCTAAGTAAACAACAAAATACAGTGAGAAAATGTGCAGACACACATAGAGAAGAGGCAAAAGTAAGACATTAAATTTAAAAGGAATTAACTTTATTTACAACTCAACATGATAGAAATTATCACAAGTTGATATTGAGACAATTTATGTGTTAATTCACTCATTCAAATACACATTAAGTATTTATCTTGACTCAGGAAATTGTACAAGTTAGCAGACATGATGTATGCACCTATGAGCTAGTCACTCCTCAAAACCCTGCCTATAGGCATATAAGGCCTTGGGAAGACACCTACCTGTAAGCCATAGCTTATATTTATGGGAGGAAAACAGCAGAATACATACAACCAGATATATTCCCATCCTCACTCCATATCTGTTTGTGCAATTTGAAAAATCTGACTATACTTCTGCAGACATAGATCAATCTACGCATACCTTTACTTATAGATTACATGGAGCACCTGCCCTCTGAATGCTAAACACTGGAGTCACTCTGTAGTAGATACCTTCTAGAAATCCATTTCAGTGAAATAAACAGAAAATGATCTACAAGTGTACAGGAAAAAATGCATTAGCTATAAAAAATTTACTTCTAAATACAAAAAGCCAAGGCACAACAAATATCAATGCATAGCAAAGTAGTTCTCCATCTTTGTTTAAAGAATAATGTCCTAGATAATAATGAATTAGCAAAACAGAAAAAAAAAATAGAGAGAATTAGGTAACACAGAAGAACCACAAAGAAATTGATAGAAGAAATGGAAATAGCTGGAGATCTAACATTTGAAACCACTTATTGGACCGGATGATTTTTTGAATGAATCTTTCACCTTTCAGAAGGCGCAGAAAGGCCAAGGATGTCTAAACTATTTTAAGACCTGAAATCTGGAAAAATACCTTATATTATAATGCGTATATGACAATGGTGTTGAAATCTTATGCAGAAAATGAAAATGAATGATTTAAAAGACTGATCACCTTTATTCTAGAGGATTTATGTAGAACATTAGAATGTTTGCAAGTTGAAATCTAACTATATTTAAATAATGTCAGAATGAAACATATTGTGCAATAATAGGTGCCTAATAGGAAATATATTAATATATTCTATATATCTTCACTGGCTACCTTCTTTCTCAAATGTTTCAACTGTAACTCTCTTTTTAGCCAAGGATTTTTTCTTCAGTACTTCTTTTTCCTAGGCATTCATCCTAACATCTTACCAATGTAATCATTAAGTCTCTCTCAATATGTGAAAAAATTGAATGTAAAAGTTTTCAAAGAAGCCGGGCGTGGTGGCTCACGCCTGTAATCCCAGCACTCGGGAGGCTGAGGCAGGAGGATTGGTGTGAGTTCGAGACCAGCCTGGGCTACAAAAGTGAGCTCAAGGCCAGCCTCAACTGCATAGCGAGACCCTGTCTCAAAAAAACAAAAACAAAAGCAAAAACAAAAACAAAAACAAAAAAAAAAAAAGTTTTCAAAGAGAGAGGAGCTATTGTAATGGGCACAAATAAAATTTAGCAGATAAAAAAATTAAGTTGATTGACAGAGAAGAATTTATTTAAAAAAAGTAAAACTGATCAACATATCATAATACTAATAATGTAAACAGAGTATCTATGTGACTACAAATGTTATATTAGAAGTATAGGGTGAGGAGTACAGCTTTTAGAGCTTAATATTTGTCCATAATTCTTTTAGTTTATATATATAGTTGTCCCCAAAGCCTCATGCAATCACTGAGGCAGCTTATAGAGTTTGTGATTAATCCATGATCCAGCATGGGGATTATGGGTGTGATACGCCTGCCCTAGAGCTCATAGACTGAGTACAGTGTAAGGAAGGAGAAAGGAGAGAAGCTTGCTAGTTGCTGGCACCACTGCTTCTGTCTTTTGTGGCTCTTGCTGTTTTGCTCTTTTCCACCTCCATGAATTGCTGCCCTCTGCCATGTGCCACTCTACCTTGGAGCCAGCCATGTATGGACTGAAACCTCCACTGTGAGCCAAATAAACCTTTCTTTCCTTAACTCTGGATGTTGGATATTTTGTCCCAGAAATGAGAGAAAAGTAAGATAATAATAAATAAAAAATCAAAGAATAACATGTCAAATTAATGATTTATCACAACTGTTTAAGCATTTCACTGAGATGCAGGGAATAAAAGTCTAAGATTATATAAAATAAAATAGCTGAAGAAGTTATAATCTGTCTCTAGGGAGTGGAATTGTGAGATCTAGACCAGGGCCTGCTAAATTTTATGATTTGAACATTAAACTTTTAAATCTATTTTTAGGGAAATAAGAATTTATAAATAAATTAACCATGATTATAATAACATTAATTAAAAAATAATTTCAATTTGGGATAGAATAAAGGAAGGCCAATATTTAAATAAATATCACAGCATTGAACTGATGAATTTAATTAAGGCAATATTTTATTCCTTTTGCCATTTAAATCTCAGCTCAAATATAATGTTTTGAGGGGGAGCTTTACTGACTTCCAATTCCATGAAACATTGTTCCTAGCATCCAGACTTTTCTCCTTAGTGTGGATCCAGTGATTGTCTGTGGAGTGTTCATTAAAGTCTGTCTCATGACTCTTTGAGTCCTATCAAGAGTAAAGTACATACAGGTATCTCCACAGCCTCTGTTGGGGCTTTGGGGTCATGCTACAGTATATGTGTTGAAGAAAGAAATAAGCAAAGTACGAAAAGACAAGTGCACGATCTTGAATCTTGCCATACAGGAATTTTACTTTTGTTTCTTAAGTTTCAGCTTGTCTTTAGGTTGTGAAAATGCTGGCTGCAGTGAAACTCATTTTAGATGCATTGATGTGCGCAGAAGGAAACTGGGGATCTATTAATAACAATGAGATAAAACAAAGCACGCATCACCCTTTACCTTCCTAACTTCAGTCTGTGTTCTTTGACAGCCTGTGTAAATCCATCTCTGGCTCCTTCCCTTGCTCATAACAGTAATGATAATAGCTCTTTTACTGAGTGCTTGCTATATGCTAACATTTTTCAGAGCATTTTCACCATTATTTGTATAAGATATGATTGAAGAATATGTTCTTTAAATTTTTAAAAAACAATATTACAATCCCTTTCATGTTCATCTGACTTTGGGGAAAATCTGGAAGTCACACAGTACCAGGTTGCCTGAAAAACATCAGTAAAGACATACCATAATGTTTTTACTTGACAGAAATTGCCATAAATGTTTGATCAGTGAAGTGTGATCAAAGAATATGGTGAAGGTTTAAATTTTTAGAAACTATTATAGTAATAGACACAGTGCCTTTAATCTCCCTCAAAAATATTAGTCACATTCTCCTCATCTCAAACGCACTTATCTCATCATTTCTTGGGTCTTTTACTGTAAGTTTTTTTTTTTTTTTATTGAAACATTCACTGTCTTTTTTACCCTCTCTTATCTGTAGCAATGATTTTTGTAGAAATATACTCCTGTGTCCTTGTCCTCTTACCTCTTTTCCTTGGTCCATTCATGCTCTCCTGTCTCAGGAACGTTTTAAAGCTTGATCAGAATGTCTTCTCAAAGTTTGACTAGTCCAACTACACCTTTAAGTTCAAAAGATGCAAAAATTTCCGAGATGCATGCAAAACATCCCACAAACTCCAACACCTTTTTGTCCTCATAAATACAGGAATATCTTATTTGTACCAATAGTAATTTTTACTCTGCTCAAACTTATTCATCAGAAGCAGCTCAAACTCAACTAATAGAATTCTTTTATAAATTATTTAATTGATTGTATGTTAGATCCACAAATAAGACTTTTTAAATTTTTAATTAATTTTAACAAAAAGAAATAGCAATGAGACAGTTTCACAACAGGTTAGTAGGACAGTTCCAATAATTAATACATTACATATTGTTGTCTTTGTAGTATTTGTTCAGAGTACAAGATGTAGACTTGATATCTTGTTTAAACACTATTAGTACAAATATTTCTGCTCATTGATATAAGAGAAAGTAGCTGTATGTATAGTCCAATAGTCCATAATAGTATTGGGTTATCAGCACAACTGGCAATGCCAGAAACTGTAGACTTGAGCCTTTACAGCTCAGCATATTAATAGGGCTTTATTTTTTATACCTCATGGTTAAACTTTCCTGCTGGATAGTTAAGACCAAGGTAAAACAAACCTATCTAACAAAATATGTAACTTTTGTATCTGACAAGATAATTCAAGTCCTGTCAGGATTTACCCTGAAACCATGCACAGCTGTTTGTAGATCCTTTGACAGTGTCAGCCATCTGGATGAGTCATGGCCATTGCTTGAGTAATTTGCTCTCTGTGAAAGCCTGAGAAAATATTTTCTTTCTAGGTGACTCTCCTTAGGCACATGATATATCGTCAATCAATTTTCTCTATAGTTCCATAATCTCATTGTATAGAAAATAAGAATAAGTCTTTCTGTCAAGGCCAGTGAGATAGCTCAGCAGACTATGCACATGCTTTGGCAAGCACAGGGACCAGGGTTTAATCCCTGGTCCCACACCAACCCACCCTGAGGGTGTGCTGAGCTGTTTACCAAGTCCAGGAATGTTGCTATATGCTTGTAATCCCAGCGCTGGAGAGGCTGAAAACAAGAGGATCACTATGAGTCTGAGCTGCGTAGTGAGACCCTGTGCCAAATACATTAAAAAATAAAAATAGTAAAAAAAAAAAAAAAAAAAAAAAAAAAAAAAAAAAAAAAAAAAAAAAAAAAAAAAAAAAAAAAAAAAAAAAAAAAAAACCCTTTCTGTTAATTTTTTGTTCTTACTGGGAAGTTACTTTATTGCTAGATTTTTACCACTACTAAATGGTATGAAGGTACACTCAGATACAAATTTTTACATGCTGCTCTTGTTGTAAGATTAAGAAGCATCATTTTATAATGTAACAAGTAGTATCAATTGCTTTTCAAGACACCTGTAACGACCTTTCTAGCATCAATAAGTGGAAGTGCTCTTTCCTGCAGACTTACCACCGGTAGGTGGACTGGTAGGTGTCTGTTCATTTTGAGTTTCACTGACTAGTTCATTTTAATATCTTGCCATGTAGTTATTGTCCATTCATATATTATCATCTATGACAGATCTATTCATATACCTTTTCCAAATTTCTATGTGAAAATATTGTTATGATTAAATGTAAATATTCTTTTTCATTTAGTAAGTACAGTGTCTACAGGGTCTCATTATATAATCAGAATAATAGTGATCCTCTCGTTTTTCAGCCTCCCAAGCACTGGGAGTACAAGCACATGCCATGATGCCCAGTTTCAATCACTTCTCAGTGCGCCTCAGGGGCAGGGCCGGCACAGCATGCTGAGGATCAATCCCTGGGCATTGCCTTCTGCCCAAGCAGGTGCTTTCATCCACTGCTAAGTTATCTGGCTGGCCTTAAATATAAATATTCTTTATCCATCTTCTGCATTGCAGGTTTTTTTTTTTTTTTGTCTTTTTGAGACAGGGTCTCACTATGCAATTCAGACTGGCCTTGAGCTCACTTTTGTTCCCCATGCTAGTCTCACATTGCCAATGCCAAACTCACAATGATCCTCCTGCCTCAGCCTCGCAAGTGCTGGGATTACAGGCATGCACCACCACGCCCAGCTCTTCATTGCAGGTTGTAATAACTCAAATTTTATCCTGTTAGTTTATATACATTATCTCTCTCCACTGAAAGTATATTTGGAAAGCTTTTGGCAGGTAGCTTACTCACTTTATACTTCTATCAATTACTAACACTCCCACCCTTCTACACTCAGCTCTCTGATGCCAGGAAGACCTGAAATCCCCATTTCTGCCTACAGTGGACTAAGAATTGAGCTCTGTCTGTGTGAGAAGTCAAGGGAGATGGTGTGGCTGGAGGAAGAGGCAGGACTTGGTCTTAGCTGGCTTCCTTCCGGTCTTCTTGGCGCTCCTTCTGGCCTTCCTCATCTTAGCAGCAGCATCAGGTGTTGCCGTGGCAGCAGCTAAATCATTTTTGCTTTATCTCCAGCTCAAAGCATCAGCTCAGTGTGCAGTCTTCAGAGACACTAGCCCTAGCCAAGCAGCACCTTGCTTAGAAACCTCAGTTCAGGTCCTTCCTCTCAACCTTTTAGATTCCTTGAATCAAATTCTTCCTTGGTTCTTCAGCCTCCAGAACTGTAACTGCTTCCTGCTATTACAGCCTCATGATACTATAGGATTAACTACTCTTTTGGTATCTTTGTGCCTTTATCTTAGGATATAACATTTTTCCTTAATTTTTCTGGAAATAAACATGATTTCTAAGCTACTTTAATCTTGCTAAGTAATTTATAACTTAATGTGGGTCATTTGATTAAAGTAACTGGATTACATATAACACAGCTATTAAGACTTTAGTGCAGAATTCAGCAAACATTTTCCACTAAAGACTGGCTTTCTACACCTTCAGTTTCTGTTGTAGTGACAGGACTACCGTTGTAACACGAAGTCATTGATAAACATTATCAATAAATACTTGTGCTCTAGGATGGCTAGGAGAAAATTTTCATACTCTAGCCCTGATATTGTCTGTGTCTCATTGAAATGTCATTTTGTGAGTTGGGGGATGTAACTCAGCAGTACAGTCCATGTTTAAAATGTGTAAAATCTTGGGTTAAATCTCACACACACACACACACACACACATTAAAACAAAAATCTTCTTTCCAGAGAATGATTCCTATGATTCTATGATTTTTCTTCTGGGCCATTGTTGTCATTGTGATTTCCATCTTACCTGAAAGATTTTTAGAAATTCAGTCTTGTAGGCCGTGTACATGGGTGCTGCAATTGGCTCAAGTCTCCCCACATTTAAGTTCAGTAACATAGAGATGGTAGCCCGGAATTGTCCGTGAAAGGAAGATTTATGCCACTGGATTTGGCAAATGCTACAAATGAGGATCTTATATCATAGAAAAAGTTAACAGTAGATAGTTTGTCTACTGTATACCTGTTTGTTCAGGATATGCATTTTAGTAAGGGCAATTATATGAACATTAACATTTGAGAATCACTGAAATAGAACAGTTTTTTTTTTTTCTTAAAGTACATGTTAGAATTGCATGGCCTGCTAATGGAAATACATATGCCTGAATCTCATGCTAGAACACTGTTTCAGAAACTATACATAGAACTATTTAGGAAGAATCCCTTATAGTCTGATATCGTGGTGCAAGCCTGTAATCCCAGAACTGAGGAGGCTGAGCCAGAAGGATTACCATGAGTTCAAGACCAGTGTAAACTCCACAGAAAGACCCTATTTTGTAACAGAATATTTTAATGTAAATAGATATATAATAAACTTTCAGATTGATTCTTTTTCATGCAAAAGGTTGATAATTACTACCTTAAAATATTTGTCCCCAGGGTATGCTTTACTTCATAATGTACAATGGAGCAGAACAGAGCATCATAAAAAATAATTCTTGGGCCTTTACACTTAATCATGGGACTTGCAAATGTGTAGCCCTGAATTCCAAATTTATTTATTCATTCATTCATTCATTCATTCATTCATTCATTCATTGTATTGGGGATGGAACTCTCAACCTTGTACTACCCAGGCAGGTGCTTAAGCTGCTGAGCTGTAACCCTGGCCCTTCAGAATTATTTCGGACAGCTGATTCAGAGCTTCCTCTGGACTGTAGTGTCCTGTGCTGTCTCAGCAATGTATGGAGGGTACATGCTCTTAGGTAACTTGTCTTCTTTAGTGTCACCAGCCCGCACGTTGGGAGAAAATGGACTGGAGGAGCTGTGCTTTAAATACCATGCCTTGGTGTATGCCTGAATGTGATTTAGAGCAGAAGTTGTTGGGCTGAACTCTGATGCTGTCCTTAGGCATGAATTTTGCAAGAATTTGGGAAAAGATTGCGTATTGGAGGACAAATATCTTTGACATCCAGATTACTTGACAGATTTAAATATTCCCTTGTTTGCCAAAACCCTCTTTACCCAGTATATCAACTGACTATTTCACATCCCTACTTGGATAAAGAAACTAAAAATTCATCACACATGTCTTTAATACATGATGGAGGTACTTGCTTTAGAGTGTGGGTTCTATGGTCTCTGGTTTAGCATAAACTTTAAATGTCCTTCTCTTCTTACAGGGTGTTTGCACTTAGCAGATTTTATTTATTTGTTTATTTGTTTGTTTATTTATTGTATTTTAGGAAAGGGTCTACAGGGTGTTCAGGGTCTCACTACTAGGTTGGACTCATAGTTTATAGCCTCCCAAAAACCGGGATTATAGGCACGCTCCACCATGCACAGGCTCAATTGCTGTCTCATCTTGCCCTGGGGTAGGGCTGGCATAGCAGGCCTGGAGATGCAATCCCTTGTTCCTGTGCCTGCTTATAGGTGCTTTAATCCACTGAGCTATTTGGCTGGGTCTTTATACTTAGCAGATAATATGTCTGCACATAATAAATGTCTCTTAAATGAAAAAAAACCCACCAGTTACAAAATTGTTAGTATTTACTATTTGAAGGATTTTCTTTTCTGAATATATATTTTATCTAATTTGCCAATAATTTTTAAAAGTTTACAACCACAATAGAAAATGGAAGATTTGTACTGACTTCATGATTTGAAAAGTAAACACTAAGCGTGGAATTTGTAGTCCATTAGTGTTTCTAAAGAAATGAAAGTTAAGTTTTGGAGATGTCGTATACCTACTGTATACCTGCAGTTGACAGTTAAATTATTATTATTATTATTATTATTATTATTATTATTATTATTATTATTTGTATTCTAGTAAGGGTCTACAGCATCTCACTACATAGACTGGACTTGTAGTAATCCTCTTGTTTTCAGCCTCCCAAAGTGCTGGGATAGCAGGTGTATGCTACCATGCCCAGACTCAATTGCCCTCTCAGCACAGCCCCTAGGCAGGGCCAGCAAAGCAGGCCCAGGGATGGAACCCCATCAGCTGCACTCTGCCTATGCAGAGCTATCAGGCTGGCCCTAATGCTCATTTTTAATCACAATAAAAACATTGTATATAAATATCTGGAGTACACTAGAAGCTGTGAAAAATAACTTATTCACTGAATAAAAACTTCAAAAAAAAAAAAAAGTAAAACCTTAAACAGAAAATAAAATCAATAACTATGTAAAGCTATTTTTTATATTTCAAGATCTTGAGTTGTGGGACACATTGGTGAAAAATTGTTAATTAAATATATGAACAGTTTGTACTATAGAGTGTATTTTCCCTTGAAAGTGATTTTTTTTGGTCTTCCTTGGCTTATCAGAAGCCAGGGACATTGACTCTTTACTATTTGTATTAGAATTTTCTCCTGACCCTTATATTGCTTTTCTTTTGCATGGTTTCCAGTCAGTATGTTTCTTATAGGAAGCCCTGGCTGTGTATGTCTTCTGTGTGAATTTCATGAAGCTGGTGGTTTTACATAGGGAAATTTGTTTTGTTAATACAAGAAAATGTGGATACTTTGTCATGGGAAAGCATTTCCACAGACAACTCTGGTTCATTAGACAGTGCTGCTGCACCCTGTGCTGGTGCGCTCTGTTCGACATATTGTGACAAAAGACTCATTTTCACCCAAAGAAATTCGCAGGGGGGTTGCTACTTTGATGAAGTAGAATTAATTAAAAATAATCTAACATAAGGTGACTAGAAATGTGTGTGTGTGTGTGTGTGTGTGTGTGTGTGTGTGTGAAAGAGAGCGTAAAGTTACACCTTAGGCAGTTTTCCTGCTGCTGGGAGAATTTTTTTAAGAAACCTTTACTTCTGAAAGCTTAAAGAACCCTGCATGAAAGCTTTTGCTCCTTCTGGAAACAGCTTTTTTTTTTTTTTTTTTTTTTTCAGTAGCTAAACGTGGAGCAAAGAAATAAAAAATGCCATCCACCAAGAAAGATCCACAGGAGGAATTTCATAGAGGCAAGGCAAACTAACAGTCATAAATGAAGCTAATTAGACTTGATTTGCATATTTAACTCTCCTTAATTACACATGGATTCAGCAAACATTTTTAAAAACCGCAATCAATCTTTCACAGACATGGTTAGTTATTTACGTGAAATAACAAAAACTAGGAGCCTTGTGACAGCTTACACAGTTTCCAGTTTACATGCCTGGGGGGGGGGGTCTTGCAGTAATAATACTACAGTGCATTTTTCTTTAAAAATTTATAATTGTATAAATTCTTTGATGTCTCAAAAATATTTTTAATTTTATGTGAAATATGAGTGCAACAGAAATTACTTTATCACATTCAAGTATTTAACCTTGTTCAATTAAGAAAAGATCTCCATAAAACTAATTTGACTTGGATTTTGCAATGTTTAAGTAAGGTCAGAGCTATAACACAAATAGCCACATCCACCTGGCAATGGGTAGATTGTATTTTTCACATTTGGAATACATTTTAATTTCCTTCCCATGGACTTACTTTCATTTCTCTTTAAAATTTCTTAAACTCCATAGAATTCACATTTATATAATTTATTCTTTTTTTTTTAAATTTTACTAGTATATGTTTACTGTGCATGAATTGTACCTTTGTCACATGGATTGCATACATGACACACCTTGGTCATTTCTGCTTTCTTTCACCTACCCACTCACCTCCCTTCCTCCATCTCTAAATACCCTGTTCTTATTGTTAGTTTTATTTGTAGATCATGCTTACTATAAGTGATGTTTACATTCACTGCAGGCAGTTTGTACAGACACATCTTAAATCTCCTTTCCTTTCCCTTTTTGCCTTCAGTCTTTGGGAGCTATTCCTGTTTGCAAAAGGTCTTTCTCTTCCCCCTCGATTGCTTCCCCCCCCTCTATGTATATACATATATATATATATATATATATATATATATATATATATATGGAATCATTTTGCAACTATTTAACTCTAATATATTTTAGTCATGGAATTGTTCTTTAAAAATTCTTATGGCTTTTCCAGAAGAGCTTCTTTCTTAATAATATACACAGGAATGATTCCATGAGAAAGTGATGCCTCTGCCATAAGGTGCCAGCTGGTAGGGCTGGCAAGGACCAAGTGCCTGAGAGGCTGGACAGGAACAGAGGTGCACAAAGTTACTATGAGCAACCATTACACAGATATCAATACCAGTGTTAAAGGTTATTTTCTTAGAGTTCTTTGTGAGGGTTCTTTTGTAACTATGAGATCTGAGCAGATTAACCTTTTCAGGTTGAATTGCCTTGAAAAATCAGCAGTCACTAGGTAATGGAAAGAAAGTTGGTGGAGAGAAAATTCATCAAACTTAGTTAATGTCTTTCTTAGGTTCAGCGTGTCTCTTTCTCTCTCTCTCTCTTTCTCTCTCTCTCTCTCTCTCTCTCTCTCTCTCTCTTTCTGTGTGTGTGTATTCACATGAGCATGCATTAATTTAAATATGTTTGTTAAGTATCTCTCATGAGCCAATTCATCATCATTATTATTATTATAAAGTGATAAATATAATAGGTACTATTCCTGCTATCATACAACCATAAAATAATTAACACTTATTGAATACTGTCTCGGTCGCAGGCATCAAACTAAGCAGTTTACATAAGTCAATTTGTTAAATCTTCAAAATGTGCATTATCACATAACTACTACTATTATAATAGTTTTACAAATGAAAATACTAAAGGTCAGAGTGTTCTGTACAGCCACCCGGAAGCCATAGTCAAACCCAAGCAAGTTGACGAGGGAACTGTGCTGACAATTACATTAGAGTATGTATGATATCCAAGTCCTGAGACATGTATGCTGAAATAATTATAAAATACACAGCTGTTCATTTAGAGTACATTCCTGTAACATATGTAATTTCTAACAGAAATATGTTAAGTAATACAAAATAATATCACAGGTGAATTTTTTAAACAAGATAAGGTAAAATAAGAGTCTCTTCAGCTCTTCATTTTAGACTGTATTTTACTCCTCAGAATCTGTATGTCAATATTTATTTCTCCATGCCTCAGAAGGTGACTGCATGTGGAGAGAGCATTCTTATAGAGGGAGTTAAGGCAATACAGTGTCATTGGAGTTGGCCTCGTGTGCTGACTCGTGTCCTCATAGAAAGAGATGACAATTGCACAGCGAGGGCACCCATGGAAATACACAGGCCGGCTGTCCCATCTACATGCTGGGAGAAAGGCTTCACAACAAAGCCAGTGTTGCTGGCACTTTGATGTTCGATTTCTATTCTTTAGCTCTATGAGGAAATGGTTTTTAAAACCACCCAGTGTGTTGTACTTGATTAGAGCAAACCTAGTAAATTAATAGCTATTCATTGTGTGAAAAGATGACAACACCTGTTCGGATGTGAAACTGAAGAGACATGCATATTTATATGGCTGCGCGTAGAACAGTTACGCTGGACACAGGACTCCAGCAGCAATTCTACTTGCTGAGCTGATATCCAGTTTATCTGCAGAGCCTGCCCTGCACAGCAGCGGTTAGTCAGGGCACCTGCAGAGCAGCTGGTGTGGGTCAGTGCTTTTCTTTCTGGTTTCAGAGCCTAAAGAAGCATGAGCTCAGCTTCAGAAGTGGGTCACTGTGGTAAAATCTGGCCAACTGGATGACTTTCAAAGCCTAAGTCTGTTGCCGTTTGGCTTATAGAGGAATGTTCAGTGAAGTTAGGAGTCACTGATTAATCAGCTCTAAAACCAGTCTGAAAAAAAAAATAAAAAAATAAAAAATAAAACCAGTCTGAGTTCTTGCTCCTAACAGGGCTAAAGAGCCACTACTAGTTGATGAGATGAACTTAATGTGGGTTCTGGTGCTGGTTATCATGGATATAAAGCAAGTCAGTTTCTGTGAGACTTGTACTTTTTCATTCTGTGTAGTCAACATTAATGAGTAAAGAATAGAAAACTGCGAATTAACCTTAAAATGGTGATATCTGTTCCTTGTGTAGGAATTATGCTAACCAGTTTGTATAAAGTCGTCTAAATGCAAAAGGGCATTTAATATAGTGCCAATATTTTTATTTATTTTTAATGTATTTAGTACAGGGTCTAGTGGATCCACTACACAGGTTGGACTTGTACTATCCTTCCTCTGTTTCAGCCTCCCATGTGCTGAGATTACAGGCACAGTGCACCACCACACCCAGTCTCAATCTCAGTCTCAGCGCACCCTGGGGGTGGAGTGAGTATGGCAGGCCAGGGATCAAACCCCTACAGTACCAATACTGTATGGTAAAGATTAAAAGAGTTGCTATGTGTGAAGTATTTACCATGTAGTTTATACAAATAAGAGATATTACCAATAATTTTCTGTTGATCCAAATTCAATGTCACTCCAGTCCTCATTCTTCACCAATGCAGTATACAGTGCTACCTCTCATAATAATGTGTACATGTAGTATGATTTCTTTTGTATAATAACTGAAACAGATCAACTAGATGGTGGAGGAAAATGATTGTATCTAAATAACCCAGTCCATGAAATACACTTAAGATGTAATTCACAGCAGTTATATATAAGGATGACCTGAGATGGGAAGTAAGTATATTTCAATACAGATAGCATAGACATATTCCCATTTTTTCTTAAAAGTTATAGAGAAGTAAAAAGTGAGCTTTTAATTTTTTTTTAACAGAAAAAAACATGACGGAACTTTCTGGAGTGGTAGAAGTATTTTCTATCATAATCTCAGTGACAGCAATACAGATATAAATACAGATACACATATAAAAATTCATTAAGATCTCTGCATTCTGCTGTATGTAAATTACATGTCATTGAGATAGAAATCACTTCAACACATCAAAAAGGCATTTTGAAATGTAGCCCTGCAAGGGGGCAGGGCTGAGCTGTGTTGCCTTACTTGACATTTTTAAGTCTTAAATATTTTCTAAATGATGCTGAATTTATTGGTTGAGCATGCCTATACAGGCAATCTTTAATACTTTTAGAGATAATTTATTTGGGTACTTCCTTTATTAGCCAATTTTATGTCTATTTTAATAGTTACAAATGTTTTTTGAGTATGAGTCTTTTGATGAGTTGTTTTTATTTTTTTCACCAGTTTTTCACATGGCATGCTTGACAGGAGCAAGGCTTTTACTATTCTGAGGTGGCAAGTTTAGTTTTCACACCCAGAGTTCTTATCAATCACATAAACCCAGTCGTGTGAAGGTGAGAAACACCCTCCAGACCTCACAGCATCCATACCCTGCTCCTGTCCAGTTGCCTCATGGGGTGACCGCAAATGTGCTTATTTCCCCTGCTGGGGTCCAGCATAATGGCATAGCCGCCACCTCCTTGAGTGCTGCTGGAGTTTTGCAAGAGGGAGAGGCAGCTGCACAAAGACACTCTACCTCTAATTAAAGCCTCAAAAAGTTGGGTTGAAATGAACATTCGAGGTACATGATGTGTCCTGTCTACTCTCAGTTCTCAGGTGGGAACTCGTTATGTGGCTAGACACAGTAATTCAGAAGCCCTGAGGTGTGCATCTACTCAGCAGCAAGAACATTAGAAACAATTGTAAATGTCCTGAGTTATTTCATCTTCTTATGTATAAAGGATTAGATGGGGACTTTGGATTTTAAATAAAAACACTCCCTTCTTGACTGACTTTGGGCTTTTTATTTATTTATTATTTTTTATTTCATTTATTTATGCTTATTTGTTTTTAATTTTTATTGCATTTAATAAGAAATAACAAAATGATAGTTTCAAAACACATTAGTAGTACATTTCTACTTTGATATTGTTGTACCCCTAGTAGTTATATAGAGCACAGTGGGTAGGCACGATATTTTTTCTAATCATTAGTGGTACAAAAAATATCTTCTCACTGAACTAAGAGAAAGTAGTTGTATACATAATTCAGTGTTCCATAATCACAGTGGGTTATTGGTAAAATGGACAATGATGGAAGCTGTTGATTTAAGCCTTTTATAACTCAGCATACTAATCTAGCTTTACATTTTATGCCTCATGGCTAAACTTTTCTGCTGGGTGGTTAAGGGCAAGTTAAAGCAAGGCCTGTATAACAAAACATGTAACTTTTGTATCTCCTAAGGTCAGTCAAATCACCTCAGGATTTACTTTGAAACCATGTACACTGCTTTTTAGAACTGTTGTCGATGTCATCCATCTGGATGAATCACGGCTATTGCTGGACCAATTTGCTCTCTGTGAAAGCCTGAGAGAATATTTTCTCTCTAGGTGACTCTCTTTTGGTACACTGTATTAAATCTATGTTAGCATGAGTTAAGTCTCCCTGATTTCACACATTTAGAATGAGAAATATAATAGTGTCCATCTGATAACATTGTTATGAGGATTCAGTATAATAGTGACTACAAAGAACTTGGCACAATGCTTGAAGTACATAATACACACTCCATAAATATTCAGCTTTCCATTGCCCTGCAGTCACTATTTACTCATACCTATCTCAGACGTTTGAAGAATATGACAACGTTCATGAGAAACTGTGTCCATCAATTGGTGCCAGCTTTCACCAAAGACGAGGGACAATTCCAGCACCATCCAGATTCTGGGCTGACCAAAGTGAAAGTCGACCCTTGGAGGAGGTGGAGCCGTTTGTCCAAGGATGTGCATTCCTGGTGAAGGAACTATCTTTCCTGTCTGCATTTGTGATCTCCATGTACTTGCTTACTCTCTGTCAACAATGATGAAATCCTCGTAGAGCTGTGTTAGACTTTGGCAATGATATGATGGTAAACAAAAATTTTTCTTACGGCTCTTCATTTAATGACAGGAGAGCAACAATAAAAAAGAGCAAATTTATTGAGTAACTTTTAAAAATGTATTTAATACAAGT
Source organism: Myocastor coypus (assembly GCA_004027025.1). Classification (NCBI taxonomy): domain Eukaryota; kingdom Metazoa; phylum Chordata; class Mammalia; order Rodentia; family Myocastoridae; genus Myocastor; species Myocastor coypus. The sequence goes on from PVJA010002099.1 coordinate 90,445, forward strand.
TCTACAAGGTCTTGCTACATAGATTGGACCCATTAGTGATCCTCCTTTTCTCAGCCTCCAAAGCACTAGGATCACAGTCATGCACCACCATGCTTCATCTCAATCACCCTCTTAGTGCACCCTGGGGATGGGGCTTGAGTAATTTCCAATTACTGATGAATATCATGAAGGAAGCAAACTAAAGGAAGCATATTTGTTGGGTATTGAGACCTGGGGAAATACTTCATCTTTGATATTTCGGAGCTAAACACAGTAGAAATTCAGTCTTGATTGCTGACTGTCCAGTTGGGAGGCCCCAAGTGTTGACTTTTCTTCTGTGATCATGAAACCCAGCCTGCATATTCTGCTCATTGGTCATCTAAGGTCCCTCTGCCTACAGCCTACCAAGAGGTAGAAACAGACTTTCAAGGATTAGGCAGAAAACTTTTAAGATCTAGGCTTAATGGACTTATGAAAGGGTTTGTATCTCGCCACTCCAATGGCCAAGACTCAATGTCATGCATACAGTGCCATGAATAGACACACCTCTGGTTTTATGCACATGAAGAAACAGAAAGGGTTTTCTAAAGCAGCTTCTTCTATGGCATCGAAAGATAGCAAGATAAGGGTTTGGAATATTAAGTTTCAGGCTCCACCGAAAAATAATGTAGTAAAAAGCTTAATAATATATGATATATATTATATACATATGCATAATATATATACATGATATATATACATTATATATTATATATGGAAAGTGTTAGACCATTAAGGAAACAAGGTCAGTGTATCGGCTTTGTTTCTTTCCTTTCCCTTCCCTTCTCTTCCCTTCTTTTTCTACCATCTCTGTCTTTCTGTCTCTGTTTCTATCTCTGTGTGTCTGTGTGTTTGTGTGTCTGTGTGTCTGTCTGTTTCTCTCTCACACACATGCACACATACACACACACAGTCTGTCAGTCTGTCTGTCTGTCGGTCTGTCCATCTGTCTCTATAAGTGTGTGTCCTCCCCCTTATTTTGATGGAAAGCAGGCGATTTCTGAATGTGAATTTAAGCTACTGATTACTCACAGATCAGCCTGCTATTTTCCATGCACCCTACCTACTTGAGGGAGAACAGTGAGAGGTATCACAGGTACATTATATCTGTATAGTGGGCTTATACACTATAGAAAAGAAAGATGAAATTATGAAATTGAGATTTTTTTATTCCCCCAGGGATGGGAAGGGCTGGAGTTGGGTGGGAGTTTCTCTGAAATGCAAACAAATCTTCTGCAGCAGGAAGGTCTCCAGACTGGTATCCTTGTGGACTGTAAAAAAAATGCCTATAGATGTTTCTAAATCTCTCCAGGAGTCTCTCTTTAAGGGTACTTTTCTGTTCTATCATTTTTTAAACCAGATACTGGCACTCTCTTTTTCTATAAAACCTAGTAGGTAGAGTTAAGGGAGCCTACACAAGTACAAACCAGGCCCTGAAATACTGGGGAGCCATTGCTTCCCTTAGATCTGGAAATGCAGCAGAGGAGAGCTTTACTGAGTGCTGTGCCTATCATTCTGTGGAACACTCCCTATGCAGCAGGAATTTTGTAGAGAATAAGTCTACTGACCAAACTGTGGCTGAGCAAGCAGGAACCTTGGTGATTTCCCCATCTTCTGATCCTTTGGCTTGTGACTCCCCTGCAAGTGTTTTCTTCCAGCCAACACTATGAGAACTGAAAGGCCCAGAAGCCCAGTGCTACAGTTAGTGGAGAACAGGTTAAGCAAAGGATAGAGGTCCGCATGGTAACCAAATGTGAGGATGCAGGGCAATCCTCACAGATGCCTCTATGACTTCTTAAGGAAGCAGACAGATGCTCAGATGTGGAGCCCCGTGGAGGAGTACCAGTGGAGATGCTGATTTGGACATCCATCAGGGTTTCAGTATTTATATTTCTCTGATATTATGACCTAGTATTTGTTGAACATCTCTTTGTGCAAGCCAGCACACCAAAACTCCACATGCATTCTTAGCTCAGTTAATTCTAACAAAGCTAAAGGTTAAACACCATTACCTCATTGTGCATGACAGGCAACTGAAGCAAAGTGAAACCAAATAATTTGTTTGCGGCCACACAGCTATTAGGCGACAGACCCAGGAATCAAGTGCCAGGCATTTCCGCCCCCTAGGCCTGTTATAAGGACCATTATTGCAACTTCTTTGTCTGAGTCAGTCCAATAGTGAAGAAATGTGTGTTGCATTACATCGTAATTTAAAAAAGGGGAAACTCTTCATCTTTAAAATTTTTTCTACTCATTTGAAAGGAAACAATTCTGACAAGAATTCATTAGATAAGATACTTCAAATTTGAATGTTCTGGCTTGGGTATTTCCTTTGATAAAGGGTGTTTGCAGACTAGAATATTAGTAACCCACTTATTCCCCTACCTTAAAAAGAGTAGATTCACTTTTATCTTGGGAACAAAGCTGGATAAAAAAGCTTTTTTAACTTTTGTTAATTCATGAAACATTTATCTTCGAGTCAGGTTTTGTTACAGCAGCACGAATGTGCCTGTCAGCATTTCTATTATAATCCCTTATGGCCAGGGCTTTTCAGGAGAGCCTTGGAGACTGCTTTGAATTAACTTGGCATCAGGGTTGGAATCAGGAAACTGCATTTTCCTAACCAATTAATCAAATGGTTTAGAAATTCACAACTTAGGAGAGGGCCAAACTCAACAATTTTATTAGTGAAAAAAAAAAATGTTAAAGTTGCCAATTTAAAATTTTGTAAAAATACTAAAACATACCATATGATGTAGCATTATATTATTATATATTAGTGCTCAAACAAAATGTATTATTAAAGTCCCTAGGATAAAACTAATAATAGTTATAACAACTTACACTATGTCTTTTTGATACTATGTCTGAGTAATTAATTTCTACTTTGAGAATTGGGATGATTTGAAGTTCTCAGCATAATTATTTTAGAGGTATAGCAATATTTAGACATGGAGCCAGAGTAAAAAGGAGAGGTGAGTTGCCAGAGAGAAGGAAGGCCAAAGCATTTCTCTATATTTTTGTATGAACTTTAAATTTGTCTGAGGAACAGTTTTCATTCTGAGAACTGAACGGGTAGAGTACCCTCATTCTATGAATATTTGAAATTCAACTTACTGAATACAACAACAATCATGAGGTCTAAGATGAACTC
>PVJA010002099.1:93716-112830 GCA_004027025.1 Myocastor coypus
CAAAAAAAAAAAAAAAAAAAAAAAAAAAGAATAATATATCACTAATAGTGTACTTTGTAAGTTTCCCCCTCCACACTCCCACAATCTCTCTTCTAGCCTAAATATGAGATAGCGAGTGATAGACGACACAACTGTTTGAGTAAACCTACTGTCCTTCCAACTGACGTCTCTGAAGTTGCATAGACAAACTCCTGTGCTGTTACAGATGCAGTCAGGCAGACTCCTACCTGGGGACATTTTTGCCCTAGCTTTACTTTCTGCTTGGGATACTCTTTCTCCAGCTGCCTGCTTCACTTACTGCCTTCTACCTACAGTCTTTGATCAGACCTTAACCTATGAAGGAGGCCAAACTGGACCATTCTGCTTGATGATGTGATTTGTCCTTAGTCACTATAGGGACAAGAGAAACTTCCTGTACCTGCTCTGAAGGCTGAGGAAGTGAACTGACTACAGAAAATAAACAGAAGTGCCCCAGCATGGAGACTCTGCAAACATGAAAATGAAAGAAGAGACAGATGAGAGAAATACCTTCTTCACTAAAGTGAAAGAAATAGAGAATGAGTCTATAAGAATTTCAAAGTGCTAGCAAGTACCTTTTAGGAAAGCTGGTGAAAGTCAAAGAAGAGGCACTAGCATGTAAATGACTGCTTTTGGAAGATGAAGAACACAGTAGCAATGACAAAGTCTTTCTACCTGAGATAACATTGGCCAGTCTTCTCTCCCAGGCATGGTGAGGCCACAGGAAGTTCCAAGATGACTGTTATTTTGGGAGGCTCTTCCTTCAGTCACCTAAGAGCATTTGGAGAGAGCTCACTTCTGAGACTGATTTTCTACCTCAGCACGTCAAAGCAACACAGTTTGCGTCTCATTCTCTGAGCCCTAGTACATCAATCTCAAAACTATTGATATTTATAACCCTGTCAGATATTTTCTTCTTATATTTTTACCATCTCTCAACAATTTTTGGTATTTTCTTAGCAAAATATCTATCTTTAAAGGATAGGGTTAGTTGTGTATTTCATTAGCTGACATAATCTAAGCATTTAGAATTATGCCTAACAAATTAATTGTTCAAAAAATATTTTCTAAGCTGGAGAGATAGCTCGGCAGCATAAGCACCTGACTGGCAAGTGTAAGGTCCTGAGTTCAATGCGTGGTACTAAAATAATAATAATAGTAATAATAATAATAATAATAATAATAATAATAATTTGCTGAATGAAACATGAATTTCAAAGTCGATAACAAGAATTTGAAAAACTATTCCAGATGTAATTTTCTTCTTCTAAAACATTTGAATTGTTTCCCTAATATAGTCAAGAATATTCTTTGAATTTTTGTGTCAAAATGGAAAGTCTTCCCTATCATCCTTCATTGTAATATGTTACACACTCATCTTTCCTGGAAACTTTTAAAATGAATTTTGGAAGTTTTTGTAGTTGACTTTAATGTTTTTAGAAAAGTTAAATGGAAGTTATATGTGAAATATGGTTTCCATGAAACAAAAACTCAGTCTGTATTTTAAAATACCACTGTATGTATTTTAGAACACTTCCATCCATGTGTTAATTTTAATGCTCAACTTGGAAATTTATGGGATAAACTGTGATCCTATAATTTTAAAAGAAAAAAAATAAGCATTTCTAGCCCCAACTGAGAAGTATTGAAAATGCCTTATGTTAAAAGGAAGCAGTAGAACCATTTTCCAAGGATCTGTCACCTGCTCACTATACAAAAGCAAGACTAGAAGAATTTGTATGTAGTTCCCAGCACTGTAGTACCACATCCAACCTGTCTGATTCCAAATGGTGCTTAATTGCATTAATATTTTCTATCATGAGAATGTGTCAATTTTATTAATAAGCTAAAAATACTTTAAAGCTTTTTAAAATGACCTTTTAATTTCTTGTATATATTAAATAGAATTTTCTTTTGTTTCTGCTTCGTTTCCCTAGGACAAATGTGAGCAGTCACTCTATGGTCACATGCATTCTATCAATGATGCCACCTTCAGTCCTATGGTGAGTTCAGTTCTTCCAGTGAACTATTTCTTTCTATGTACAAATGCATTCTTATGAAAATTTTCCAAGGTAAAGTTATACACTAGAAAGAATCACAATTTTACAAATTAAGTATGAACAATGATAAGTCAATATGAGAGGGATGCACAATTTGAAAAGTAACATTCATTCTCATACAGACAGACAGTAAAGAATAATGGAGTAGTGAGGAATTCTCTTATACTAAATTCTACTTATATGTTTTTGGCTAATTTAGACTTCAAGAGAGCAAATAGGATATAGATTGTATTAAAAATGAATGCAGAGTCCAAGAATATAGCTCTGAGGCTCAGCACCTTCACATGGGCAAGATCCTGAGTTTGATTCCAAATATAAGAAAAAAAAAAAAGGTGATGGCATATTTCAAAAAATTAATGTAGAATCAAAAAAAGTAACTAACATGTTTGAAAGAAACCTTGTATTAAAAAGTTAGATAAATGGAAGTTTTCCTCAGGTTACAACATATTAACTAATAGAAAGTATTTTATCTGTAGTTTGATATATTCATATAGAAGCATGATTTCACCAGTTATGAAAACTGCTGTTTTGCTTCTTGTTGCTAAGCTCATTGAGGGTGTCTTTAAAATGGTCCATATCATACTCGCAGATGAATGATTTAATTTTCTACATTCTGAGATGAAAATGATATGACTGATAGATGACCTCTCAAGTCTTGGAACTCTTAATGATTCCATTATATCTAACATTCTGATTTGTTTTTAAGTTCCCAGTAGAGTGAGATCTTACTCTATATCTTCTTCTTTGCCAATTAGCCAAAAAAACAAATCTGATACATTACTTATATCTAACTTAAAAGTGACAGTATAATAAAAATTCTGTTGCTATCATGGCATTAATATTCTTTTAGAGTTATGAAAAATATTCGCTAAAATTACATCTACTAAGAGAACACTGATTTCTCCAGCTGAAATTGTGCTGGTGTCATTCTCAGTCTTGAGAATTTTAATGATGTACTAGACCAAAATTATATTTTAATGGATTTGTCTTTGTAGGGATTGTTGCATTTAATAGACTGTAGTGAGCCAATTAGCTGAAAAATATTATATTACAGATAAGTCCAAGATAACAAGTACAATTTTATTTCTAGCAGTGTATAGAGACATTTAAGTGCCATAGATCCATATAAGATGTTTATGCTAAAATTCTATTATGTAGATATAGCTTCCTATACCCTAGGAAAATTAAATGGACTCAGAAATGAAGTAAATAATAATTTGTAAGTCAGGCATTTTATTTTGGTAAGTAGTGTCATACCTGAAAGAGACACAGCATTCAATATTCTAAATAAGAAAGTTAATAAATATTGAACCAGCCAAGTGAGATTCATTGAATCAGCAATCAAGGGAGACACATATTAATTATACAAATTTTAAAGGGCAAGCTGATGAAGACAGAGTCCAGGTGTCCAATGTCAAAGGTGACTCATTTGCTGTTGTTTACATACTTTCTTTGTTCACATCCAAATGTCTGTTGTAGCACTATTCCTAACCAACTTCTTAAATCCTTATTGAGAATTTCTACTGTTTTGGCTCTTCTTTCCTGAAATTATTTAAGTCTTAAGATAAATGGTACGATCACTGACATTTATAAGTACAATTCTTGGTCACCTGTATTACTTGGTTTGGAAATGAGTTGTCACATACATCCAAAGTGGGGAAGCAGCAATTATTACACATTCCAAAGACTTCCAGGCTCACTTGAAAATATGTCACTGTGACATGATTCCCATTCAAACACACTACCAATACAGGAGTAACAAATGTGTGTATGGTATGGAGATAGCAGTTAGTTGATGCTAATTGTTTGAGGCCTCTCAAATAGGAAAAGGTACTCATGTTACATTGTGAGCCAAAATTGCATGTGACTGTCTATATGAATGAAGCATTGGGAAAATTCTTCAGCTGAGATAATCTATAAGCAGAAATCACAACGTTAAATCCAGTGTCATTAGTCTAGCACTCAAGACTCAGATAAACAGACATATAATAAGCAATATTCGTGGGTAGTCCTGAAAACTAAGTAGAACTGTATTTCCATATTTATAATAGAACTCTGTTGTCTTAACTTCTGATTTCTCATTGAAAAAATATATTTATTTTGAATCTATTTTACAGTATTATCTAATGAAACAACCTTCTTAAAATGAAAAATCAAAAAATCAAAATAAAGCTTAGAATTATTACTGTAAAAATATTAATAATTTAAGGCCAGAAAGATAACTCAGTGAACTAAGCACTTGCTTAGGCAAGTGCAGGGACTGAGAATGGATCCCTGACACCACGCACCATATCGGCCTGGCCCCCAGGTGCACTGAGCTGGCCACTGAAACTGGGTGTGTGGTGCATGCCTGTGATCCCAGTGCTGGGGAGGCTGAAATCAGGAAGATCACTAAGAATCTGATCTGTGTAGTGAGACCCTGTACCAAACAATATATGTATATATGTAATTTTTATATAACATAAACATATAATATTTATATTATAATTTAATATAAGGAAAGGTGCAGAGACAAAACAGCCATGAAATTTCTAGATTTATGTATTTCCTGTATACACAGCAGGAAAAGGACTTTTATCATACTATTCCTACTCACTTTCTCAAAGCCTTATGGATTGTTACTATTAACTTATGTCTTATTTAGCACAAGTATTATTAACTATTAATAATGGTCTCTCTATTGGAAGGAGGATCCCCTGGCTTACATTGTCCAGAAAGTTGACCTTGTTAAACCTCTTGTTAGATTTTTTCCAATTTATCTGCTATTTTTATATTTCACTATACTCTTGCTTTCAAAGTGTTATATAGACAGGTAGCACTTACTTGACATACTAATTTATCTCATTATTTCATTGCCTGCAACTGACTTGTTTTTGGCCTCGTTAGTTTGAGGTTCCACATAGCTAGTAAACTGTCTAGGTCTTTGCATGTCCGCAATTGTCCCTGCAGTCTTTTCATTCTGGAATTCTATTTTCTTGTGGTAATATTCTGACGAGGTTCTACTCTCACTGTGGATAATGTTTCTGTCTTTCTGTCTGATACTACATAATATCTTTAGTGTTAAATATTTAGTCTTTCTGTCATGTGTCTACCTGAGAATATAGCTTTTCTTCTTGTCTTTCTCAGCACTTGTGCTTTCTATGGTTCTAGAATTTTAAAAAATATATATTACTTTTCTTCAACTATTTCTATTCTATCTTTTATATTTTTCTTTTTATAGTTGATTTAAATTTCTTGTTTAATTCTCCATTCCTTAACTTTTAAGATATTTTCTATGCTCTGGCTCTCCTTGTTGCCTTCTGAGTAATTCTTCTAGAGCACTCTTCAATTCATTAATTTTTCCTTTGGCTCCTGAGTTTTTATATTTAAATGATTATATTCTTTATAAAAATCTATCTAATTGCTTTTAAACTTCTCTGGTTGTTTGCATTATGTCTAACTTACTTTTAGGCTTCATATTATTTTTTGATTTATTCTTTAATCTTATAATTCGTAGTTTCTATGAACCTTTAGTGATTGGGCCATTTGCAAATCTCTCATTCCTCCATGTTGCCCAGACATTTCCCATATCATGTTCTTCTTATCTAGTTCAACGTCAGCTCCCAGTTACACTTGTCATTGAAGCTGCTCTTGCTTTTCATATCATATCATTGTCTGCCTGTCATTGTTATCAGATTTCACTTTTCATCATCATTTAAAATGTTTTTCTCTCTGAAGTCCTGAGAAGGGAAATATCCACAATTGATCCTTCTTGGGATACTGTACTGAATCTCCTGTTACCTAACTGTCCAATATTAACCTATTTCAAAACTAAGTCTCAAGTTGTGTTGAATAAATTCTTTTCTTAATTCATCTTATTCAAACTGTGGCATTTCATTTCACACACAGGCCCAAGATTGGCAAGTAGGTCTTACTCTGACTTCCAGATTCACTAATACCTGTCATATATTTCAGTTTAAATTCTGTAAGATATCTCATTACCTATATTAAAAGTTGAACACTTGCTTTTCTTTTTAATCTCAAGTGCTACTTGCCCTCGTTGTATCACCTTAGTAAATATCATCCTGTTCCTCTTGACACAGAAGCAGGAAGATGAGTCGTGCTTAGGAAACGTCTTGGGGCTTTCTATCTGTTTAAATTTTTCAGAAATTTCTCTTCACTGGAACTCAATGAATAGAAATGAGAAAAAGATATTTTCAGTGCTCTATGACTCAATGTCTCCAGCATTTAGTACTGTATAGTTTATTATGTATATTTAGGCCTCTGGTAAGGCAATGAATGAATAAAGGAAGAGTTATGAACCATTTTTTTTTTTGCCATACTAGGGATTGAACTCAGGACCCTGAACTTGCCAGGCAAGCCCTTATTCTTCTGAGCTATCACCTTGGCCCTGTAATCAACCAATATTAACACAAATCTGAATGACAACGTTGTCATTTTATTATTCAATTTTATTATTCACTTAATTCTGCAAATGATTAGCTACTGAGAATTTTGTGATAAGGGCAGATTAGATCTTTCTTAGAAAACTTCTATGATATCATAGGGTCCCATGAATTTGAAGTTATCAAATTCCAGATGTTTTAGCATCCTCCTAGCTTTTGGATACTAGTAACCACTTAAAAGACCTATTTGTTTAGCCTAGTAAGAATAACAAACATACAGCTGCAATACACATTTTGCACCTTAACTAATCAAAGTAAATCTAAAATTATTCTAAGCCAATGATGTATGTGCATTAAATGAGCTGAACACTACTAAAAATAGATATAACTTGGTAGGAGCATTTTATCTTTTCTGTATCAACATCAATCATGTGTCATTAGGTATTTAAGAGCTTTAAATTTGACCTAAGGCAGTTAATTACTTTTTTGTTTCCAGTATATAGATGTAAGTGCATTGATTTGCATTGTTTTCTCCACTCATTCTAAACAAGTCTTTCAATCATTTGACTAAAAACATCATCCCTGTTCCATTTTAACAAAAGAAACTGAATTTCTGATTCTTGATTTTTTTTAATCTAAAATTGGACAGAAAGTGCTTAGTTTCAGTTTCTGGCCATTTTGCATAATGATATGTAAACATTTTTTAAGCCTTGTAGCACTGATCCTCTGAAGGACAAATGATGTCATGTGAAGGCAGTATTTATACACGACAAAAATTTCAATTTTGTTAAATTCTTCAGCAATGCAACTTCATGTCAACTAGCATTTAGCAAGGCCAATAACACTGATGCTTGATATCAATTCTTTTTTATGGAACGAAAAAAACAGATGGAAATTTAGCAACATGAAACATACTGTTTTTATTTTCTATAATACTTACATTAGTGCCACTACATTCTCAAAATTAACTTTATATCTTTTAAGCTTACCCTATATGTTACTATATAACACTTTTAAACTAAATCCTTTGTGAAATAACCCTCATGCTCTTATATCTTACAACAAAAAAGTTTCTTATAGAAAAGGAAATACAACAAGAGGCATAACATAAGAGGGGAAAGTTTATAGAAGCAAATATGAATTAAAAAACTATTAAAAATGCAATACATTACTAGAAAATTATCCTCTATTTCTACCTTGCTTTGTTCTTAGAAGTTGCGTAGTGTAAATGACCAAAAATATGAATAATATGGTTATGACTATGTTTATTCCCAGTTCTTTATAATTTGTATTTTTATTAGTAGAAGGTTGGACAAGATTATATTCATCACAGGTTGTTGATACTGTGTATAACACATCTGAATTTTTTCTTGCCCCTTCTCTTAAGCCTCTCTCCTCCTCCATCTTTTGGTTTCCTTTGCAATAACAAAATTGTGTCTCCCTGTTCCCAATGATATATATTTTATTTTGCTATTTAATTCTTTCATACATTGGATTTCTCATATAAGACAAAATGTGCTATTTGAGCTTCCATGTCTGACTTATTTCACACGATGTTCTGGTACCAAGATATATCCATTTTTCTACAGATAATCTGAATTTAACTTTTTTATGCACAGCACTTGGGAGGCTGAGGCAGGAGGACTGGAGCGAGTTCAAGACCAGCCTAGGCTACAAAAGTGAGCTCAAGGCCAGCCTCAACTGCATAGCGAGACCCTATCTCAAAAAGACAAAAAATATTTATGCAGAGTAGTACTCCACTGTGCAGAAATAGAACATTTTAATCTATTTTCTTGGTAAACATATAGACTGTTCCAAAATTTAGCTTATGAGTTGTGCTGTTATAAACATGGTAAGCATATATTTTGATTTCTTTTTTTTTTTTTTTTTGTCTTTTTGAGACAGGGTCTCGCTATGCAGGTCAGGCTGGCCTTGAGCTCACTTTTGTAGCCCAAGCTGGTCTCAAACTTGCACCAATCCTCCTGCCTCAGCCTCCCAAGTGCTGGGATTACAGGCGTGCGCCACCACGCCCGGCTTGATTTCTTTAAATCATTCAGGAAGATGCCTCAAATGGCAATAGCTAGATCAAATGGAATTTCTGTTTTCATATTTTGGAGAATCTGCATACTGATTTTCACTATATTTGTGCTACTTCACTTTCCATCAGCAATGTAGAAGTGTTCCTTTGAATATGCATTTGTGACACCATTTGTTATTACTTGATTTCTTGGTGATACCCATTCTTTTTAGAGTAAAATGAAATCTACGTTGTTTTAACTTTCATGTATGTATGTATGTATGTATGTATGTATGTATGTATTTGGTTGTTGCAGCGTCTCACTACACAGCTGATACTCATGGTGATCCTCCTGCTTTCAGCCTCCCCAGCTCTGGGATTTCAGGCATGCACCACTATACCCAGACTCTGGCCAGCTCAACTCTCTCTGGGAGTGGGGCTGGTGTGTCATGTGGTACTAAGGACTGAACCATGACCCCTGTGCTTGCCTAAGCAGGTGCTTAGTCTGCTGAGCTATCTCACTGGTCCATTATTTTGCATTTCTTTAATGACAAGAGATATTGAACATTTTTTTCACAAATACTTTGGCTGTGTGCACTTATATGGAATACTTAGTCATTTCAATTTCCTATTTTAGATTGGATCTTTTATTAAGGAAAAAGCTAACTCTTTTGAGTTCTTTTTGTAAGGTTAGGTATTTATCCTCCATCTGAAGTGTAGCTGACATTTTTTTTTTCATTCTTTAGATGTTCTACTTACTCTCTTATTTTTTTTTTTGCTACATAGAGCTTTCTAATTTGACATAATTTTAGTGATTATAGATGCTATCTTGGGGGACGATTAGGGTTCTATTTAGGAAATCCTTGCCTATATCTATGTCTTTAAGTATTTTACCCATTTTTACTTTCAGTAGATGATCTCTCCAGGACCAGTGCAGAGACTCTTGCCCTTCCTAGAGTTCCTCTCTGTTCCCACACTGTCATCTTCAGCAGTTCCTACAGTCAGCAAGGCATGATTTCTGATACATAGCGTTTTTACTGAGTACATAAAAATGAAAAGCAATGTGATTTATTTTGTGTATTGATGATTCTTCCATAGTACAAACTTAATAATTTGTTTTTACATATGGCTCATTTGAATTGAAAAAAATTAAACTATATATGGAAAGTTCAATAATGAGGTTTCTTCTTTCCAAGCATAGATTATGTATGTCTTGCACACTACTATAAATGCTGCGTTTTCAGCAAAGAAGAGGAATCCAATCCTGCATTGATCTTACACTGTCATAAGAACCAGAAACAGTAAGTAAATGGAGCCAGTGAGATAGCTCAGCGGTCTAAATTGTCTGCTTAGACAAGCTCAACCAAGCACACAAGGACCACAGTTAGGTTCCCAGCACCATGCACTGTCCCAGTCCTGCTCCCAGGGTGGGCTTAGCCAGCCACACACACACACACACACACAAAGTAAACAAGTGACTACTATCAAGAATATATTTGCATACATGCAAGTGGTTATTATTTTATCTAAGCTAATTCACAATTCAGCTAACTCTGTACCCGAAAGCTTGTAATGAGTAATTCCTGCAGAAGTTATCCACTTGCCTGAAGTACAAAAGTTTGCTATTCCATGTATTTATTTGATGCCATATCCCATGTTGAAATTTAAAATATGGTCAATCCACTGCTCCCCCCCCCCAAAGAAAGAAGATGCAGTGCTACTTATCAAAAATATCAAGGCGTAAAAAGAGGAATGGGGTGAGAATGAGGATCTATAGTAGACTAGTTGTCATGACGAGCATGCTGAGAAAATGACATTTATGGGAGAAAACATGTGAAGCAAACAAACTCCAGCAGAGGCAACACCAAAGGCCAGGTTCCTAACATGAGGGCACCAACATGCTAGAAGAATAGCGAGTCTGGGATGCATATGGTGGACTGGGACTAGATTAAGTGAGAGGAAAATCTTGTGTCTCAACTGAATGGTAACTTTGGTTGTTTTTGTTGCATTAAAATGGCATAGTTGAGGCAAGTTTTTAATAACTGCATACCTGTAGTTTTCGAGATGTTTATTTGTACAAAAGTACCTTGGCTATGAAAAGCACAGTATTAGCATTTTTCTTTAAGATCTTGGCATACTTATTTCAGAAATTATTAACAAATATTTATAGATTAGAAAATAACAGAATGTCACTAGGTTAGAATTCAGTGGATATTTAAGAGAATGTAGTTATGATATTGAGACATGATGAAATTTGATTTCTATTGTTGATTTTAAATTTTATTTGAAAATTAATACATATTATGGTCTCTTTATGACTATCCTAAATATATGACTGCCCCAAGTAGATAAAATTTATTTACTAGTCACTACTCAGAATATTTGGCCATTTAGGTAAATTGCCTTCTACAATGACTTCATTAAACAAGTTTCACAGTATAAAAAGTTCTAGGTAATATCAACGTAAAATTATATATTCTCTTCCCATAATAATAACTTCTGCTCAATGTGAGCACAAGTGATTTAAGAAGTATGAAAACTACACAGTTATAAAATACCTGAGGATTTTACATCTTTTTACAATACAGGGAGAACATATCTTATATCATACATTGTCCCTGAATCACATAATTAGACCAAAAAGAATTGTCACACCAATTTACTCATAAGCATAATTATAGGAAAACTTGATGAACCCCCCCTTAATGTGATTTTCCCCACTAAATTGTATGCTCTCTGGTGAATGTGACCCTATGAGTGCACCCTTTACTACGTGACTGCTAGTCTAACGTGCCATGCTATGTGCAGAGCAGGAGAGTCTGCCTGTCCTCTGGAAGAGATGTAATTGTGTAACCAGAGTGACCTTGTATAGAAAAGGTTTTAAAAATTATGTTTTCCAGGAGAACAGGCTAGAATTTCGTGTGGCAGTTTCAACCATAATGATGGGTTCAGCATCACATCCATTTCCACTCTCAGCACCCCGGTTTCCTAACTATATCCAAAAGCACAACGGTTTTCTAAGCTGCCATTTCTGGACTGTATTCAGAAATGTACATTCATTCTACTTTCCTAAAGTATTGAAGTTTCTACATTCATTTCCATTCTTTTGAGGAGTGGCAAATGTTCTCTGACTCGGTCCTCAGGTGATGGTGAAGCAGAAGTACCCCCATTTCTCTCCTATGTGTACCTATTTGCATCTAATGCACCACCTGAGCTGATGAAAACCATAGTGAACCCTAAATATATATTTAGCTCTTTTTCATGGGATTCATATTCAAATTAGACAACTGTATTCCAAATTTTCTTAAGATGAGAGTTAGAAATAGATTTTTAGCTGTCATCCTGAAATATAAACTTATGAAAGAAACCAAAGTATGAAATTATTTATCCAGATTGTTACTCTACTTTCTCTAAATGGCATTATGTGGATATAATTCCACATCTTCAATGAAGTGTAATTGTTTTGCTGCTCAGTGGCATTGGTCTTCGCTTTGGTAGAAATGGTGAATTAAAACTGAATCACACACTTAAAGAGAAAAAGGCTCTAACTGGAAAGTTAGGGGAAAGAAAGAAAAGGGCTCTCTGCCTTACTCATGAAGGTGGAAGAGGGTCCAGTTGACAATTACCTCAGTCTTGCTGCCCCGGTTCTGGAATTTTATAGCTGAGGCATGATTCTATTCCCAGGAAAGTGTCTCCATGCCAGTCTTTGTCATGTGGGGATCGGCCTTTCCTGGAAATCAGTTGATTTCAGATTCAAGGTAATGACTAAAGGCCTCCACGTGTAGCTCAAGGTCCACACAGATGTCTCATCTTGGCGTCCTCAGTCTGGATGAAGGTCATCATGGAGGCCTCAAGTGGGTACAGGGCAAGACATCATGTCAGATATAGGACCCCACCAAGCCAGCTTCTAGAAGACATTCTCCAAATGATCACCACACCACTATGTAGACCAGTAAAAATATCTGATTCAAGATTGGTAGTAACAAAGGAAAGGTCAGCTTTGTTCTGCTTTTAGTTAGCTGTAGGAATTTGCTGGGCCAAGAGAAGGTTGGGGTTCAAAAAAAGGCTTTTTTGACTGTCACAGAAGAAAACATAGATCACACTTTTTAGGAGTCATAGGCAAGGACCCTGATTTCTGCCTCTTCCCTAGCCCTGTGGTGGTGTCTGACTGTGTTATGACTAAAGCAGCAGTTTCACTAGTGAAAAAGTTAGAAGAAATACAAAAGAGTTAGAAGAAATACAAATATAGCACAAAAAAGTACAGTGCCTTGACAGGCTTTGAATTTTTATTTTTTATTTTATTATCTTTTTTGCTTATGTATTTGGTATAGGTCTTATTACATAGCTTGAACTCATACTGATCTTCCTGTTTTCAGCCTCCCTAGCAATGGAATTACAGGCATGTACCACCACGCCCAGTCTCAAGTACCAGGCAGGCTGTGAATTTTTAGCTTTACCCTATAATCTACCTCTATGTATCAAACTATAATTTTTATGATATTTTATGCTAATACTTCAATATGGCAATAGCCAGACATAGCTTATGGCCATAAACAGTACATTAGCAATATAAACATTATGATGGCACACACCAATTCACAAATTATCGTCTTTATGTATGTTGTAGAATTTCTCTGAATTTATGTTCCTGTACTTACTTACATATTAAAAGAAAATAAATTCACTGCAGGTTATCCCAGAAATCTTATATCAGTGAGTACTACATTAATCAATAATAATTGGCCTCTTTAAAAGTGACTTTTGCCAAAAAGAGTAACACATGAGATTACTAATGCAATACATAAAGCCGATCTAGTAAAATTTGTGTGGAAACACATGTAACATTTTCTGTGCTGATCACAGAGCAGCCAAACAGTGCTATTAAGACCAGTAATTGATACTTCACTCCCAGTTTTGCTAATTCCTTTTATTTTTCTGTGAGTGTAAAAAACCTACTTTTAAATAGCTACCTTTAAAATCTCTACTTCTAGAAAGCTGTAGCTAAGCACTTATGAGATTGTCTTGAAATTATTAGATATATAATGTTATGTATTTTTCACATGGATCCCTATAAATGTTTGTGAAATGAAACTAGGGAAATAGAAATATCTTAGCTTTTCCAACTGGGAAAGAAAGAGATTTGTCTAGAATCTTATAACTGGATGCTCCGTCAGCTGTTGATTCTCTCTTGGACCTTTAGTCACCACAACAAAGTCTTTTATTATTCTCATTTTCATTTTCCATGCGTTTCTCCCTTTGCTACTTTGAGAATATAAAAGAACTGACTTCCTCCCTTGATAAAGGACAACAAATAAATGAATTTAAGTGCCTGCATCATTAAAATTGTCATCCCTGGTATACTATTTCAAGCGAGCATCAACTGTAGCTAGCTTTTACTCTTCAGGGGGTCCAGTGATCTTAGTTTCTTATGCAAATTTATGCAAAAACTGCTCCAACAATATCACACGCTATTCATTTCAAACCTTCAGAGATTCAGTATTTATTGATTAAGGAACGGGTAGAGCAGGACAATAGTGAACTGAGTTCCTGGTTAGCAGAATTTCCGTCCACTCAGGGCAGAAGAGAGTTGGAGAAGAAAGCATGGCATCTATTATCAAGTATGTTGCACCAAAGTTTATTTTATTCTTATCTCTAAATATTTCAAAAATATAATTACAGGAAGACAACTGTCATTTTGCACAGGAGGCCTACAGCTTATTGCTTCTCAGGGATGATTCCATGGCTCCCCGGGTGGTAGTATCAAGTCTTTGTCCTTTCTCACATTTCATCCTTCTGTGGTCTCCCTCTCTTGATCACCTAGCAGGCTTCCTTTCTACCAAGGGATGCTTGCTTGATCAATACTTCATGAGTGACTATGAATTTTACCAAAATTCTTTGTTTTAAAAAGAGTCTCCATCATTTTTAAAAATTGGATATAAATTAAATGCAAATTGTACTGGTGAGATTGTCTTAATAAATGAAAATCCAGCAGTGATGCAATAGAAAAAATATGCTTAAAAAAAAAAAAGGAAAGATGGCTTTAGAGCAGCTTTATAGATGGAACAGAGTTGTAGAAGTTTGGTATTTGTCAAATTTGCTTTAAAATCATTGGAACATTCTTTAAATCTCAAATTGAATCACTTATCATCACGGGTTGTTTTAAGAAGTGTGTTTATTAAGGCACGATCCATTTAACTGTAAGTATATATGGTGTAAGTTTTGCTTAAATATAGGTATTTAGCAAAGATAAATTCATGGACAGTGGCAAAAATCTCAAGTTATAATCATGTCAGGAAAATACCTACATTGTGTCTGTGTCTTTATATAGTGTGTATGAATTACTCAGTTATATGACCATAGTAACATTTATTATATGTATCTGTGATACTTTAATTATCATGAGTTTATTAAAATAGAAAATTTATAAAACTTTAAGGTCTGCTGATGCTCCTCCTTATGCAGAGCGCAGCCACCAGGGTTTGATCCCTGGTGTGGTATACCAGCCCTTCTCCTGGAGGTACACTGAGATGGCCACTGAAATTGGGAGTGGTAGTGCATGACTGAAATCCCAGCATTTGTGAGTCTAAAAACAGGAGGATCACTATGAGTCCAATTACATAGTGAGACCTTGTAGACCAGTGTTTCTCAACCTTTCTAATGCCATGACCCCGCAATACAGTTTCTCATGTTGTGGTGACCCCAAACCAAAAATAATTTTGGTGGCTACTTCGAAACTGTAATTTTGCTACAGTTATGATTTGGAATGGCTTTAGGCGACCCCTATGTTTTGGTTGTTCAACCCCCGTCGGGGTCACGACCCACAGGTTGAGAACTGCTGCTAGACCCTATAGACCTTGTCCTAAATACATTTAAAAAAAAAAAAAACTTCTATAGTCTAGCCAAATTTTTCTTGATCTGTTTATGTTCATAGCAATCCATATCTCCCTCTTTCTCACTTTATAGCTTTCATTTTTACCTCAACCTCCATTAGAAACAATCCACTGTTTTTAATTCAAATAATAACATGCATCAAAATTAAGTTTAAAAACTCAGACTATAAAGCCTCCCTCAGTCTTGCATGTTATTCTTTTTTTTATCTCTCTACTTATTTATCCAATAGATTTGACCTTGGATTGAGTTATAGATACCAGCTACCATTTACTCGTGTGTGTCAATCAGAAATAGCCTCTATTTTCTCCTAAATAAAGCATAAGTATTGCCTAAACCTCATACATTTCTCAAGTTAAGCTTGCTGGATCTGGGTGTTTTTGTATTCCGATAATCACTGATCGCTTTTTGGGGGTACCGTTAGATTACTTAGAAACTATGCTGTGTTTTCATGGTTTGTTAGATGAGAACAGTGCTCAGTCTAGAATTTATCTTACAATTCTGAAGCCAGACCTTTCTTCAAGTGTTCTAGTCTAGCTAATGACTTCTAATCTTGAGACATTTCATTCTCACTTCTGGGGAAGGCAGCATTCTCAGCCTTGCCTGTAAAACTCTCCATGTTAACAGGTTGGCCCTCCTGGGCCACTAGATTGTATCTGCACATGTACCTGCCAAACAATATATATTCAGCTGCATGTTCAGCTCAATAGAGTCCTGGAGGAAGTTACTCTGCAGACTTCCGGGGTTCTCTGCTGTGCACCACCTGGCAAGCTGCAGTTGCCTGTTTCCCACACTTATTTTTACCTCTTCATTTTAAGGAAAGGACCAAGCTCTGTCTGGCCTATATTCTTGAGATGCCAAGCTGGTATGTCCGAGCAATCTTCTATGGCCCCTTGTGTTACTTTCTCATCTTGTAGTGACTGTCATCTTTTGTTGTCTTATGTACAGGGTTTTGTTTCCTCTCTTTTCTTTTCTTTTCTTTCCTTTCTTTTCTTTTTTTTTTCCTTTTCTTCTTTCTTTCTTTTCCCTTTCTTTCTTTTCTTTTTTTTTTAGAATTTCAGGCATAAGGGTGCAAATGGTCCCTACTACTTCCCTGGGACTGGTAGTACAAGTCTTTTAAGCCTGTTTTTGAGTGACAACAGATCTAACTAGGCATGAGACTAGAAGTGATAGAAATGATAATAGAATGTTTTAAAATTTAAAATTAACCATTCTTCCTATAAAAAATAAAGCCAGATCCAAGGATCTAGCTCTGAGTCACAAGGGCCGGCCTGGCAAACACAAGGTCCTG
Source organism: Myocastor coypus (assembly GCA_004027025.1). NCBI lineage: Eukaryota > Metazoa > Chordata > Mammalia > Rodentia > Myocastoridae > Myocastor > Myocastor coypus. The sequence goes on from PVJA010002099.1 coordinate 110,376, forward strand.
AGTTTGATTCCCAGTATCAAAAACAAACAAACAAATCAAACATGTTTGCAGTTAAATTAAATCATAGTCATGACTGGATACGAAATTTCACATGAAAGTTTGAATAAATTTTTAAATTTCTTGAACATTCCTTTTCTACTCTATAGAAGACCTGGAACTAGACAAATCTTTATATTACCTGTCAGCATGTATCAATAATCCTTAACACTTTCTTTAGGGAGTGACAAAATCTACATGGGACATATCATTTAGATGGCATTTTAGGGAAATACTAATTTTCTTTCAGCATTTTAGAAGCTCAGAATCTTTGTGACTCATTGGTCACTAACAGGCTCACCAAGAAAACAAAAATCTTCACTTAAAGTACATATCAGTGCCAAGCTGAAAAATATGATGCCATTCTCTTCAGTACTAAATTATATTTTTCCTTGATATCTCCTTTGTACATTCCATCATATACCAGAAATCCTACTGCCCAACTCGGACAATGCAGTGCCTTACTCTGTAATTATATCACAAAAGATTGTTGCATTGTAACCAGCTATCTCAGAAGGAAGCATCAAGGGCCTGTGAAGCAAAATTCTCATACCTGAATATCTGAAATAATGCCAATAATGACAGCAAAAATGAAGTAGATTCACATAAGAGTCAGAAATTTATCTTTAGTGCTTTTAGGAGAGGCTCTTTGCCAAAGGCAGAATGCATTAATTTCCAATTCTCCTTGAGATGTTAGCTTCAAAAATTGTCCTAAAAATAGGAGGACTCAGTGATTTATTAAAACATCTTCTCGCCCTTACCTTCAGAAATCCACTATATTGTTTCTCTATTGGCATGTAGGAAGTTAGGCTGATGTATACTCAGTAGTACCAGAGTAATATTTCTAATATAGTTAACATCTACAAAACAGAAATCATTATAGTAGGTATTGTGCAGGAGATTTGAACAAGAGAGGGATTTGGTCCTTCTCTCTGATGAATCAGAACATAATTAAAGAAGCAAAATCTGCAAAGAAAGTAGATAACTATTCCTAACGGAAAAGGATCAAAAATGGCTAACTAAAAATCAGTGGGAGTATTATGGCTTGCACATAGACATCTCTTCACTCAAAAGTGTATGTGGCAATAGAACATTTTCAGAGTTGGCTGGATGTAGAGGGTATGATGCTAGGATTGGGGGGTGTAATCAGTAAATCAGTTCACTGACCAGTTTGGCATAGTCCTAGCTAGGATCAAGGGTGGGAGTGCTACACCTGCCCTCACATGTGCAGCCTGCATACAGTATAAGGGACAGAGAGAGGCTTGTCTCTCCCTTGTTGCTTTTGCTGGTTTGTGGCACCATGGATTGCTCCTTACTGTGCCACCCTGCTTTGGGCCAGCTGTTAGTGGACTGAAGCCTCTACAAACTGTCAACTAAATAAACCTTTCTGCCTTTAATTTTAGATGTTGTGTATTTTGTCCCAGACACAATTCAAAAAACAGGGAGAAACTTATATTCTCACATAAATGTACATGGGGGTGTTGGCAGGCTTTTCCTTTATTGAGAAATCTGGAAACCAGCTAGATGCCCTTCAGCAAGTAAGTGAATACACTGTGGTACATCATGACAATGGATTGTCATTCAGCACTAAAAGGAAGTGAGCTATCAAGAAATAAAATAATATTGGAAAAATAAATGCATGAGAAAGATGCCAGTCTGTAAATGGCATATACTCTATGATTTCACACTTACAATATTCTGGAAAACTACAACAATAGTAGAAATAATCAGTAGAGATTGGAGAGAGAGAAGGATAAATAAATAAAACACAAAAGCAATTTTAGGACTGTGACAGTATTCGGCATGACATTATAATGATGGACACACATATATTTGTCCAGTGCTGTAGAATGCTAAAGAGTAAGAGTGGGTCATAGTGTAAACTATGGACTAATGTTGGCTGTAATGGGTCATTGTGGGCTTACCAATTAATTCCCTGATAGCCAGCTTAGTGGGAGATGTTGAGAGTGGAGGAGGCCATACATATGCAGGGGGCAGGGAAGAGTTAGGGATCTTCTTCTTAGTTTATACGTGAACCTAAAACTGCTCTAAAAACAGTAATTTTAAAAAATTGATGGCAATATATATCATGATTTTTGAGAGATCTTTCACAGGTATTAACAGAAATTTTGACTATTCAGATATGGAAAGAATGATTCATTCATTCATTCATATATTCACTCATTCTTTTGTTCATTCTCTCATTCATTTGAGTATTTAACACATTAATAAGGCCTAAGAGCCAAACCCCACCGCTGGGAGCTGAGCCTGCGCACCCGCTGCGGGTAAGCCCCTGCGCCCCTCTGCCCCGCCTCTGCGTTCCCGAGACTAACTTCCTGTCCCAGCCCAGCCCAAACCCCACCGCTGGGAGCTGGGCCTGCGCACCCGCTGCGGGTAAGCCCCTGCGCCCCTCTGCCCC
>PVJA010002100.1:0-30202 GCA_004027025.1 Myocastor coypus
ACTTTTTTTTTTGTGTGTGTGTGTGTGTGTGTGTGTGTGTGTGTGTGTGTGTGTGTGTGTGTGTCTTTTTTGAGACAGGGTCTCACTATGCAGTTCAGGCTGGCCTTGAGCTTACTTTTGTAGCCCAGGCTGGTCTCGAACTCGCACCAACCCTCCTGCCTCAGCCTCCCAAGTGCTGGGATTACAGGCGTGTGCCACTGGAACTTAGACTTACTACTAAAGAAGAGGAAAAATAATTTGGTCTTGGTTTTGGAGATTAAGCACATGGGATTTTGTACATGCTAGGCAAGCACTCTATCTCTGAGCTACATTCCCATTCTTTTCTATTTTATTTTGAGATAGCATCTTGCCAAGTTTCTCAGGCTAGCCTTTAAATTGCCATCTTCCTGCCTCAGCCTCCCAAGTATCTGAGATTACTTGTGCTGGTGCACATCTGACATGGATGGATATTGAAGAATTCCTTGCCATACAACACCAAGAAATCACATCTGAGAGCATCCAGTTCTGCTAAAATGACTTGTTCCAGGTGAACCTGACATACATCCTGTTCTGTAGACCTTTCAGAAGGATCCCCTAATCATCTGTCTGCCCCTGGGTGAAGCCATCCCATGCTCATCCCCTCCACCTTGTTTTACTTGCTACAGGGGATGGCTGCTTCCCTCTACCCCAGCCCACAGTGGGTGACAACTACCACCTAGGAGCAGGGCCACGTTGTAACTTTTATGAGACTTAGATATTTGCCTTCATGGCCCAAATTTGAAGTGATTGTATTAAAATATATTTCATGGCTACTTTGATAGATAATTGTATTCACATATGAATATTAAAAATCCTCTACTTGGGGCCCGGCAGGATGGCTCAGTGGTCTAAAGCACCTGCAGGTGGCTGCAGGGACCGTGGTTCAATCCCCGGCACCACATACTGTGCCAGCCCTGCCCTCAGGGCAGGCTGAGCTGGCCATAAAAATAAATAAATAAACAAACAAAAGTTATGAAACAAGAAAAAAAAATTTTTAATAAAAATAAAATAAAAATCCTCTACCTACGTGATTTTTCTCATCATCTTAAATAAATTAAAATACTTTTATGACTCCTAAAAATGCTGTGGGCCCTTGGCACTGTGCTGTTTCCCAGATAAGATGACTGCCGAAGAGGATGCCAAATGCAGAGCCACAGGGACCGTCGGGCTCCGAGGCTCAGCACAGACTTCTTTTTCTTTTCTTTTGGAAAAAAAAAAAAGGTAAAACAAAATTTCATCACAAAATAACAGGAGACTGTTAATAACTGAGTATTATTATCTTTAAAGTAGTTATTCAGAGTACAAGATATGGGCATAAAACATTCTCCAAACAATATTAGCACAAAGCTTTCTTTTTAACGAATTAAGAGAAAACTTGTAGCATAAATATCTTGCATTTTTCACTTTCTCTCCTTTCCTTTCCCCTTTTCCCCCATCCTAGTTCCTCTTTCCTTTTGAAAAATTGCTTCCCATTTCACAAGGTCTTATGTCCTTTTTGACGTTAGTAAATGTATATATACTCTTTCACTTTCTCACGCCAGGGAAACAATACTATGTTCACACATGCAGGGCTCATTTATTTCACTTATGAGTACAGTCTCTAGTTGCACCCATTTACCTATAAGAGCCTTGAGTTTATCCTTCTTTCCAGCTGAGTAATACTCCTTTGCATAAAAATATTACATCTTTTTTATCCATTCCTCAGTTGATGGGCTTTTTGGTTCTTTCCAAGATTCAGCTGTTACAAATTTGCTGCTATAAATATGGGTACACATATATCTTTGTGTTATGGTATTTTTATTTCTTCTAGGAAAACAGAAGAATAATTTCTTCTGAGAATAGCTGGGTCAAATGAGACTTTCAATCCTAGTTTTTGAGAAATCTTCATACTGATTTCCACAGTGGTTGCACCAGTCTGCACTCCTATCAACAGAGAAGAAGTGTTCCTTTTCTCCATTTTCTTTTTTTTTTTTTTCAAAACCGGGGATTGAACTCAGGACCTTGCACTTGCCAGGCAGGTACTTGTGCCCCTGAGCTATCTCCCTGGGCCCTTCATTTTCTCTAAATGCTTTTGCAGAGCAATTTTCTAGACAGGATCTTGCTATGTAGTTTCAGCTGTTCTTGAACTCACTACAGAGCTCAAACTGACCTTGAACTCATAGTGATACTCCTGCCTCAACCTCCCTAGTTCTAGAATTACAGGCATGAGCCATCATGCCCAGCAGGTACAGACTTCTGGGTAAACACTAAGAAGTCCTTTCCTCCACCTCTTCCACCCTTATGTTGTTGCATCCTTTATGTGAGCTCACAAGTAGGAACATACCACACAGTGCTGACTACCCAGGTGAGGTCAACAATGGAACAATGAAAATCTCTACCCTAGTTGTGCTTATGATGTCAAAAAGCAGCCACTATGTAACCAGTGGCCACAAAGCTTTTGTTGAAGAGTAAGAAACACCATTCAGTTTTCAATATCACAAATTATTTAATCTTTCACCAAAAAATCAGACTAATCCCAAAATAGATCTCACTTCTTTAGATCAAATATATCCCCGCACCAAGGCCTGGTATGTCCAGAGGTGGAATTTCGGAAGGCAGCAGGACGGTAGTGTGCTGCAGGCGCACTCACTGCGCATGAACCCACTGAGGAGTTCCTGGCTCCATGACCTCTGGTAGGAGATGGAGCCTGACCAGAAGAGGCAAGTCACGGGATCGCAACCCGGAAAGGTGCTGGTGCTCAGATCCTCCCCGCTGTCTGCCTTCTGGCTGTTATGGACTCAACTTTCCTCTGCCACGCCCTTCTACCACACTATTTCTACCATACAGCCAGCCAACCACTGAACCCACAGAAACCAAGAACCAGATAAATCACTTTTGTAAATTGCAGCTGTCATCTATTTTGTCCCCAAAACAGGAAAGTAATTTAACATTTCATCCCATACCAATCTTTCTTATAACATGTAGATTTCATATTATTTCTGAGGTATCTCATTTTGACTCTATAAATTAAATTGTTGAACACATTTACTAGGGTGAACAACTCATCTCAATTTTCCCAGGACTTTCCTAATTTTGGAACTAAAATTCTTATATTCCTCCAGTCCCAAGTAAAGTAGGACAGTTGGTCAGTCTATAATATCTAAGTTTCATCTTCCTGTGCTGAGTTCACATGTTTAGACAACAAATGAAAATCACTGAGAAAGTTTTTTTTTTTTTTCCAAAAACATTTCTCTCACCAATGAGAACAACTTTAAAGTGGTACTTATAGTTCTGGAAAGCTCCATTCTGGTCTGATGCTACAACTGAACAAGATGTACATGGCATTAAATGTGGCAAATCAGCCTCTCCTCATCCAGCCCTATCATAATTCTAGTGTGGATAAGAACAACTACAACTCAGTACTATGGTTTGAACAAATGGCCCCTAAAGGTCCACACAGTAACAGTATGGTCCCCACTGAGCTCTACTAGAAGGTAGAATGTGGTCATGTCAGGTATACCCTCCAAGAGGATTGTAAGACTGTTGTGCTTTATATGTAGATGTCCACAAGAGTTTCATGTGCTCACAGGCTGGGCTTTGGGAAGGTGATTGAGTTGTGGTATGATGCAGTTGAGTTGCTGTTAGGAAGCAGTGTTGATCAGAAGAGTTGTGTCACTGGGGACATGTCACAGAAGGGTGCCTCTCCCTCCCTGGCTTCTCCCATTACTCGCTACTTCCTGGCTGCCATGATTCAAGCAGCTTTCCTCTGCTCAGGCCCTTTCACCATAACAATTTTTTCCTACCAATAAGGAAAGTAACTGAGACTAGAGCTGTGGTCTCTTAATTTCTCTCTGTGTTGCCTGCCATGAGATAAGTGGTTTTGTTCCATCCTGCATTTCTGCTGATATGTGCTACCTTACCACAGGCCCAAAGCAATAGGGCTAATCTATCATGGACTGAAACCAGGATCCAAAATAATCCTCTTCTGCTCTAAGTGATCGCCTCAGATATTCTGCCATAATGACAGAAAGCCAACTAACACAAGCAGCTCCCTCTTTTCTGGGATCCCTTATGCAGTATTGCCCATTAATATTTTAGATGAGTTACAAAAGAAAAATGAGGTTTGGACAGTGGTTCTCAAACCACAGTGCACTTAAGAAATAACCTGAAGAACTTGTTCAAAGGATGTATTTCTGGACCCTATCCCTAGAAAGTTTAGCTTGGGCGAGTCTACGAATCACTCCTGTTTGCAAGTACCCAGGGTAATTTCAATACAGGTAGTTGATGGGCCAAATTTTTCAAAACCTCTGATTAGAAAAAAAATTACAAAAGTTTCTTTCTTTTTCATCATAAGTGAAGCAGAGCCAGAACATACCAGGAAGGAAGAAGAAATGGAGTGCAAGAATGAAGCAGGAGAAACTCAGTGTTAGGACTTCTGTTATCTGAAAAACACTCTCTTGTAAATCTTGAAATGATTGGAATGTTTAAATAAAAGCATATTTGGGTTAACCAAGATAACTATACTCTCTTGGGATGGTAAGTAGATCTATGTGGCTATAATACATACAGAGATGTTGGTAAAATGAGATAACAGCCATGAAAGTGACTAGTATGTAACAGCCCTCACGGTGTTTATTCAGATAGATGACAAGATGGTATATTTAACATATAAATATGGTGAATAAAAGCATTGCATTCTTAAAAAAACATATAAATATACTCACAAATCAGCTGTCTTTTTTTTTTTTTTTTTTTTATGGTCAGTTCAGCCTGCCCTGGGGGTGGGGCTGGCATAGCATGTGGTGTCGGGGGTCAAACTGCAGTGCTTATGGTTGCCTAAGCTTGCCTAACCAGGCACTTTAGACTACTGAGCCATCTCGCAGGCCCCCAGTAGCTGTATTTTGACTGTGTTAAGTCTTAGATGGTATGAGGTAACCAAATGGAGATGATCAACAGGTAAGCACTTGGACAAAGCTGTTTTAGTTTTCTGTCACTGTGATAAAATACCAGATCCCAGCAGATCAGAAGGAAGAAATATTTATTTTGGCTTATGGTTTCAGAGGTTTCAATCCATGGTTGGCTGGAAACCTTGATTTTCAGGCCTGTGAACATCATACTAGATGTCAGTTACTCTCCTCTCATTGCTGGGACAAAATATCCAACACCTAGAATTAAGAAAGGAAAGTTTATTAGCTCACAGTTTGTGGAGATTCCAGTCTATACTCAGCTGGCTCCAAAGCAAAGTGGCACATGACAGAGGGCAGCCTTTCATGGCAGTGGAAAATATCAAAAAGCAAAGTGAGGTGCAGCAGCTGCAGCAGCTGGCAAGCTTCTCTCGCCTCCTTATATTGTGTGCAGATTGCCCACCCCAGGGCAGGTGCAGCACTTACACCCACAGTCCAAGCATTGGGCTATGAATTAATCACACACTCTACAAGCTGCCCCATGATTGCATGAGGCTTTGGGGGACAAGTAGACATAAACCATAACAATAGGGATCAATGCAAAACTGCTCACCTATGGCACTGGGGAAGGAAGACACTGGGGGAATGGCGTTAAGAAGAGAGACAGAGACAGGGAGGCAGACAGACAGAAAGAGAGAGACACAGAGACACTACAGAGGGACAAAAGCAGAACGCCAGGACATATCCCCAGTGATCTCATTCCTCCAACTGCAATTAGCTGCTGCTTTCTAGTTCTTTCCAACACCTCTAAATAGTGCCATCAGCTTGGAACAAGTCTTGAACACTCGAAATCTGGGAGAGCATTTAAGAAACAAACTATTATAAGACACTACACTCGCAGTTTGGTGGAGGATTAGGGTAGGACTAGCAATACAGATTTGGGGAATTATCTGCATATAGCCTCAAGACTAGAGTGCATAGATAAAAACATTAAGCCTCAGGGGCTATGGTTTTAATGCCAGTCCCAGGCCTTGTAAGCAAGTGAGGCTCCCTGTGCAAGACCAGAAGCTGAGCCGGGCGTGGTGGCGTGCGCCTGTAATCCCAGCACTCAGGAGGCTGAGGCAGGAGGATCAGTGCGAGTTCGAGACCAGCCTGGGCTACAAAATTGAGCTCAAGGCCAGCCTGAACTGCATAGTGAGACCCTGTCTCAAAAAGACAAAAAAAAAAAAAAAAAAAAAAGACCAGAAGCTGGTACAGAATAAGCTCCCAGTACCAGAAATTTGATTACTCTGTTTATCAGTGCAGATACAACTCAGAGGCCACATGTGGAAGTCCTTCAGCTCTCCAGGTCAAAGCCCTAATTCAAGTTATTCCTCTGCAGAAATCCTGAGGCTTAGGCAGAAGCCAGAACAGGACTGCCTCATACACAGGCCTCCACACTCAAACATAAACAGGAAAAAGTTCCCACAGATAGTATCCTCAAGGGAGCTCTCTCTGAGGGGCCCAAACCACAAATTGTGAGGAAGACGGAAAGTTGCAAGCCCCACCCCTTGCCCTGCCACATCCCACCCCTACTCTAGAAAAAGGGAAAAAAAATCACACTTTGGAGGCAGACATAACAGAACATTCTGAAAGGAACTTTGCAACCAGTGCCATCAATAATAGCAAATCATTTTAAGACATTGAAAAGGGGTTGTTTCACAGGAGTTGTTTCAACACCCTGAAGTGATTGTTTGGGGTGATTCACATGGCACAGCTGATACAGTAGACTGAGAGTAGAGGCTTCAAGTCCAGTCCAGAAGTGATAGTCTCCCCTACATCTGGATGCCCATAGCATCTGACTAGCCCCTCACCTATGCCCTCACAACCTCACCACTTTATTCTTTGCATTGTATTTGCTTCCACAGATAAATCATGTAAAGGAACTGCTGAACTCAAGGTTCCTTGCATGTGTGTGTGTGTGTGTGTGTGTGTGAGAGAGAGAGAGAGAGAGAGAGAGAGAGAGAGATCTCACATGTGCGTTAAGTTATTTATGTGACATTATGGTGCATCCCCCACACCCCCACATTCCCCAGGGTACTGATTCTGCTGTATTCCTCAGCTATGGAAAGAGACAGACAGACAGACAGACAGACAGACAGACGGGTGGACAGACAGACTGGTGGACAGACAGACAGATACCCTCATAGCACCTAACACAATATACTGATGCAGCACATAAATGTTTACCAAATGAATTAACCAACAAATCAACAAGAACAGGTAAGACACTGATTGATCACCTTCTTGACCTGTGGACCTTTCACTTGGACTGGAACACGAAACCAAGTGGATGTTACATCATCTGTTCATCTCCCTAGGACCTGACAGGCTTCCTTGACCGGTTTCCTCTTAGGCCATGACAGCACATTTAAAAGCCAGCCGAATCCAGTGACAGCTGTAAGCCTATGGCCCTGGATGGATTTCCCCTGGGCATCACTGTGAACCCTGCCTTCCTAACCACACAAAGATGGCTAGGCATTTGCTGTGTGGTACAGAAGGCCTGGCCCTAACCCAGCCACTCTAGTCCTAACTAGGAAGCTCTAGTCTTCCCCTCTTTGAAGAAAAGGAGGAGCCCTGGAGAACAGCAATACCTTATTTGCTCAGGGACACAGACTGGCCACACAGAATTAAAGAATAAAGAAAGAGTCAAGACCTCCAGGGAGGCCAAGAGCAGTGTTCATTTTCACAGCTTTCCTGCAAGACAATGGTGATTATAGTGACAGCAGTAATAGTAATGACAATGAAACAATGGTGTGTTTTGTTTTGTTTTGTTTTAATTTTTTCTTTAGGGAGTCAGAACTTTGGATTGAACCCAGGGCCTCACACTGAGATAGATATATATAGATATAGATAGATAGATAGATAGATAGATAGATAGATAGATAATTTCTTTTGACTTTTTATTTTGAGACAAGGTCTTACTGAATTACCCAGATAAGCCCAAACATGTGATCCTGCTGCCTCAGCTTCCCAAATAGCTGGAATTAGAGGCATGTGCCATCACTCCAGACTCAAAACTGTTTTGGTTGAACATGTAACAGTGCCAGACTCTATCCCAGGCATCTTTAATATAATTTGGCATATAAAGAAGATCTTAGCATGAGCATTTTATACAGTCATCTTCAGTGAGAAATTGAAGATAAAAGAAGTTACATAAGTTATCGACACAGCAGTTCTCAGTCTGTGGGTCGCGACCCCAGCAGGGGTCGAACGACCAAAACACAGGGATCACCTAAAGCCATTCCGAATCATAACTGTAGCAAAATTACAGTTTTGAAGTAGCCACCAAAATTATTTTTTGGTTTGGGTCACCGCAACATGAGGAACTGTAGTGCAGGGTCACAGCATTAGAAAGGTTGACAGCCACTGCTAAAACCACATCAAGTGTGAAGACCAAGTGTGCAACACGACTCAGTCTCAATTGTTTTTATCCTTTTTACTTCACCTACTACTTCTGCTGCTGATGCTCAGGATCCCATAATGCAGCCAGGGACATCAGTCATTCTGGGTAGCTGTCTCAAGAGTTTCTGATGGCAAGTATGGGCTTGGGAAATGTTCCCTGGGAGCCCAAAAGTGCACACAGGTACCCACTTCCTGTGTTTCATTCCAGTCTCATTCCCAGTTTCAAGAAAAAGGCTAAATAAACCTGGTCCTCTCATGTTGCCCCTCTTCCACATCTTGTCTGGCTCCTGATTTTTGTGTCCCCAATGTGAGGGCAACTACTCACTCACATGGCCAAAACAACTGCAAGCAAGTAGCTCTGAAATCTTAATGGTCTTCTTTGGGGACATAGAGTAAATTTATAACAGAGAAAGAGTATTCAAAGCACATTCTCATGCATACCACCCTGAGATGGTCCATTGCCAGTGTGGCGCAAATACAATGCACTGGCTTGCTTTCTAAGCTCAAAATAACTGCAGAATTAATTACTTGAAATGTGCTTTCAAGAGCCTAGGATGAATGGCTTTTCCCAAAAAAAGATTCTAACAAACCACATGACCACCAACAAGACAATAGAAGAAATAAATTGAGGTCTATTCACACTGTGGAATATTATAAAGTAGTAAAAATAGATAAATTACAGCTACTTGCAACAATAGATATAAAGCTTGGAAAAGCAATGGTGAGTAAAAAAGCAAATCCCAGAAACCTACCTCCTAATAAGTGGCAATTCTAAATGATGTTCTCAAATTCTTTGACACTCACCCTTCCAGCAGTGGAGGCTAATTTCCCTCTTGTTGAATATGGCCAGATTTAGTGACCCACTTCTCAAGAATACAACAAAACTGACATTGTGACCAAGAATAAAAAAAAAAAGTGAATGTCACTTCTGCCCTCCTCTTTCATGTTCTTTGTTCTGAGAAGCCAATCACCAGTCATAAGGACATCCTAGCAGCCTGTGCAGAGACCCACACTGGGGAGAATGCAGCCTTCATGCCACTACCCAGCAGGCCCTTATCAGCCATGGACACAAGCCACCCTTGGAGATCCTGCAAGCCCAGGGCAGCCTTCACGTGACTTACTGATATCCTGACTTCAAGCTCAGGCATGGTCCTAAGCTGGAACCATGAGTCGTGATCCACAGAAAACTGCAGACAGTAAATATCTCAAGCTACCAAGTGTGTTAATATGTTGTATCACAGTGCGGAACTAGCCAGGGATAGAGCACAGTAGCACAGAGCCTGCCTGGCAAACACACAGTCCTCAGTTCTATTCCCCAGTTAAAAAAAGAAGAAGAAAGATATAGATACAAATATAACTAATACAAGATTATACCACTTTGTATAAATCTCAAAAGCAAGAAAATCACTAATACGAACATATGCCAGTGATAAAACTGGTTTGTTTTGTTACAAAAAAAATTAATGGTGCTGGAGTTGGAATTCAGAGACTTTCACATACCAGGTAAGTACTCTACCACTGAGCCACACTCTCAGCCTATAAAATGTTTTTTTAAGTAAAAGAATACCAAGCAAACCCTTCCACTGAAAACAATACTATCATTACACGCACAAAACAATTATGTAAAAGCATCCAGGAGCAACCAAACTTGGCAGGACTGGTAGGACCAAGGGCACACAGAGAATGGAAACGGGGCAAGCCATGTGCTTGTTTTCACCTGCTCCTTGAGGTTACTAACATGATGGGGGGGGGGGGGTAACAGGGCAGAAGGCAAAACCACAGGGGATCTAGAGGGGCTCAGTAACCTCAGCAGGCAGAGGGGTTGCTCAACGCCCCCAGACTGCAGACAGTGTGAAGCAAGAGTAGGCGTCCCTTCCTCCTCAGTCACGCCTCTGACCCACAGAACCTATGAGCATAGCAAAGTAGTTGTTGATTTGTACCCTTACATTTCGGGTGGTTTGTTATGCAACAACAGTTAAGTGGATACACTGAAAACAAAAAGGACAGAAAAGACACACAAAGCAAATGCCAATCAAAAGAAAGCTGACTACAGAAGTGTCAAAATAACCTTGAACACAAGCAGCTTTACTGAGCTGTTTCTTAACAATGAAGGACTCAGCTGTATATAAAATATAGCAATTCTAGATTTGTATAGACAGAATAACCTAGGCTCAAAATACATAAAGCTAAAACATGGAGGACTAAAGGAGAAAATTGTTTAGTTAGAAATTCAAACATACTCAAGCAGATTTTAAAAGACTGAAATAATTCAGAGTATATTTTCTGGTGACACTGAAATCAACAATATGTTTGGAAGTTAAATGATATATTTTCTAAGTCAGTGTGGGTGAAAATAAAAAGTTAAAATATCAAGCTTCTAGACAACAACTACCAAAAATACCATTAATAAGAAAAAGTCAATATGTACATATATATGTGTACATATATATGTGTGTACATATATATACATTTTTAAAATGTGTTTTACAACATATACATACATATTATAACATACAAATTTGTTTAGAAGCATAATGACATGTATATGGCATAACAACTACAACTATTTATTGAACACAAACAAGCGCATCTATGCACCAAAGGAGGTGGAAAGTTCATTGTAGTTGTTTTATTTATAAGAACCAGAGCAGAGACACAGCACACATGTCCATTAACAGTAGAATGAATGGATAAATTGCTTATTCATATAATGGAATACCCACCCAATCAGGAAAAAAAAAAAAAAAGAAAAAAAGAACTGACACATATAACAACAGGCTGAGTCCTGCAGGAAAAAATGCTGACTAAAGGAAAGCAGACGTGAGAATACATTCTCAACGATTCCAAAATTAATCTATGTTGACAGAAGTCAGAACAATAGCTCTGTTCGGAGGGGAGAGGGAGAACTGACAGGAACAGGGTGTCAGGGAGGCTTCTATTGGGGCGCCCACAATATCCCATGCCTGGATCCAGGTGTAGTCTCATACATGTACACTGTTGTGAGCATTAATGAAGCCATACATTTTGAGATGTGTGCATTTTATTATTATGTATGACTTTAATTTATTGTAGAAATAGTCTTTTCAAAAAACAATGGAACAACAAATACAAAATTTTGGTTAAGGACCAGTTCCAAAAGAGAGATCAAGAGGTGACAGGAAAGGAGCCACCAAAGCTTTAAACTTGAAGCTTTATAAACAATGTAAACACTTCTTGGAGGCATCATGACATGAAAGGCTGATGCACACATCGAAGTGAAAAAAAAATTGTTCGAATGTTATAACCTAGGTACTAGACTCGGGAATAATTTTTGAAGTAAAATTAACATAAATGACTCTGACCAATATTTAAATACAGGAAGACGATTATGTTCATATTCACAAGTGCTCTCCTTGGGTTGTGTTGATTGTGACTCCAAGAGGCCACCTGGAATGAAGCCCACTGGTCATCATGACGGGCGTTATCTACTATTCACTGTCTGTTGGGCACTGCTGGGAATGCTTTACAAGCATTTATTTGCCATACAGCCCTAGGAGGCCTGGACTGACATTGCCCCCATTTAACAGATGAGGAAACACACATGCAGCTCAAGGGACTTACTCCTGGCCTCTGAGCAGGCAAGCAGTAGAGTCAACTTCTGAAGCCCAGTCACTTCCCAGCCTCTGCACCTCCCTGCCTCTTGTTAGAGGTGCAGTTCCTCCTGTGCCACTCTCAGCCATATCCAAGACCTCTGACAGCCCTACACTGGAGCTCCATGGCATTCTTCACACCTGCCTCAGAAAAGGGTACTGTGCTGTGGTCATAATGACAATGAATTACACCATCATTATGACCAATAACCATAGACATTAAGCTCACAGTATACTATATTATAAAATATATTTAAAAGTTGTCATATTGAACATTTAATGCATTAATCAATTCCAGACTTTCAGTAAGAGGTAACCTGGATAAATATTTTCTCCTTCCAAACTCTCTGCTATCCTTTCTCGGCTTACCACTTTAAACATTTATTCATGAGCTGTGACTTGCCTCTCCTCTAAGTAGATAGGATCTGTTTCTGATTGTCTTTGCCTTTTTGCAGTTCAAATTATTTAGACACAAAAGGTGTTTTTCAAGCATCTGCATACTGAGTGTGTCCATGACAAATAAAGATGAGCCAGACCTTCAAGCTTTTGTGAAAGCTCCCACATATCCCATGACCTTTATCACCATGTTCACCACCACATTCCCATGGCAAAAAAAAAAAAGGGCTTCCGAATGCTTGCTAAATACCAAACTGTGGCTTACTGAATGAAAGCAGAAATGATATACTGCTCCTGCACATCATGAACCCTCTGCATGATGGTCTTCACTTTTGTGAAGTGCCTTCCTGTCACTTGGGATGACTGGACCTCCGAGGAGTAAGGGATGCACTGTTGGACTGCAGGATCCTGAGGACAGACCGAATAAGTTCACCAGGGAGTGACAAGTCACTGGATTGAGAGCATGTGCACACATTCCGTGGTCGTCGTGTTGGCCTGGTTCGGTCCAAATGTGAGATGCTTCCCAGTAGCCCATGTGGCAAAGGCTCAGTCACCAGCCTGTGGCGCTTTGGGAAGGTGGTAGAACATTTACAATGTAGGACTGAGTGTCTATCTGTCTTAGTCTCCATCTGTCTGTCTGTCTCTCTCTCTCTGTCTCTTGGTCTGTCTCTCTCTCTCTCTCTCTCTCTCTCTCTCTCTCTTTCCTTAAACCCTTCTTCCTCCTTCCCTCCTTCTACCCATGCTGAGGTGAACAGCTTTGTCTACCACACCTCACTACAATGTTCTGCCTCAACACAGGACCAAACACAATGTAGCCAAGCAACAGTGGTCTAAAATATCTTGAAATTCTGATCCAAAATAAACCTTCTCTCCTTATAAATTGGTATAAGGTATTTTCTCACAAGAAGAAAGCTGACTAACATAGCCTGTCTATAGGATTTGCAGTGAGCAGGGTGAAGGGGGATATAAGTGTTTCAAGAATGTTCTTTCTTTCTTTGCCCAGTAACAGTTCACCACAGTCTATAAGGCTGGGCCAGTGGAACTCCCTGGTCTGACAAACAGATTCTCTCTTCCATTCTTTTCTCTTATTTTCTTTTGGGAATGATTCCCAGTAGTGGGGAAGACACATGGGGGCCTCTTTTAAATAAGAAATATCACAAGTCATGTTGAGCTGTGCTTGGTGCATCCCTGGAACAGCCTTTGAGGAAAAGACTATTTTCTCTTCTTTTGATAAAAGCATATCTTATTCTTCCAAGCAGGATGCTTGGCTTCCATCCTCACCTCCTATTCCACCTTCTACCTCCTACCCCTGTCCTCCTGCCAACCAAATTTCAGACTGCCTTCTCTCCTTTCTTTCCTCCTCACACCTCTCTTTTTGGTCCGCAATGGGGAATGCACAACATTTGATCTCAAGGACAAAAAGAACCTGCAAACCAACCCACGGAGCCTAGGAGAACTGTCCTGGAACAAAGTGGTACCTAGACACTTACTCAATAGACTCTCAGAACCTGACTTGCTGGTCATCTCTGCAGAAATCAAGTTCTGGCCTCCATATATGCAGATGCCTAATGCAGGGCATCCCTTAGAAAAGCCCTGGACTTCTATCTTCTCCCTACTTTTTTTTTTTTTTTTTTTTTTTTTAGAATTTTTTATTTTATTTTTTTATTTTTTTCTTGTTTCAGAACCTTTATTTGTTTATTCACTCATCTTTATGGCCGGCTCAGCCCGCGCCCTGAGGGCAGGGCTGGCACAGCATGTGGTGCCGGGGATCGAACCATGGTCCCCGAAGCCACCCAAGTTTTCCCAAGCAGGCGCTTTAGACCACTGAGCCATCCCGCCGGGCCCCTTCTCCCTACTTTTGTAGGCAGCTAAATTAGATAGAAATATTATAGAAGTCAGACAGGGCCAGATCGTTAAAGACACAATATGGAAGACAAGGTAACTTTGCAACTTTGTTGTTGTTGTTGGTGGTGGTGGTGGGTATTTTTAGGCATTATATTTACTTCACAAATAACAAAGGTATTATTGAGTTAAGTTCATATTTTATTTTGGATAAAGCTTCATTTGTTTGAGTTTAGCATAAGAATTTTACAAACTATTTAATCAACTCTAATAATAAAGTTTATTTTGGAAATATGTCATATTTTAATTTGAAATAAGAATTATATAAACATAAGTACCAAGTTGAATATAGTGAATTATCCTTTAGTATATAAACGACTCTTACTAACTTTCTAAAACGTTAGAAAATCAAATGAAAACTTTGGAAGAGACAGACCCTCCCCACTGTGGGCTAGACCTCAAGACGAACGAGTAAACAAATGTAGCTACATAATTCCCTAGAAATGGGCACCAGGGATTGATATTCTAAATAGATATCAGCCACCTTAAAAGAGCCCTAATGATTCCCTAGTGCAACTCCCAACAGAAAGAGACCCTGTCCCATATTCATGCCGGAGACTCACTATGAGACTTTGCTTCCCCATTTAGTACTGAATTGAATCAATTTTCCCTCAACAACCGTGCTCATAGTCTCACTGCTTGACCATAGTTTTGTCCCACTTCATGCCCACCTAAGCGAGTTCCCATGTTCGCTACCACCTTAGGCCCTGCCTCATCGCATAGTTTTACTCTATAGAAGTCCCTGGAGGAGACAGCTTCCTGGGGGGAAATCCACACAGCCCTCCCTTCTGTCCCTCTCTTAAAGCTTTCTTTCCCCCCAAGAAATATATTCTGCTGGCACTCTGATCTAGTGCCTGAGGAGCCACATCTAGACCTCCTTGTCCACCAGACCATTTGTTCATCCACAACATGCTCAGCGAGTTTCTAGGGCACCTGTCACAACACTTGAGCCAGGTGTTTCCATCACGGCCTACTCTCAGCCTCTCTCCACCTCTTGGCTCTCTGTCTCCTTCATGTCTTTCCCTCTGCACCTTGATGTGCGTCCTCTAATGGCTGTCTTCATACCTCTCTTCTGCACTCTGTCGCTAGTGCTTGTCCTTGCCTTCCCTCTGGGAGACTCTGGGAAATGCCCCAGTGCACCGGTTGTGTTGCACCCGGCTTTCATCCCGATCCAGGTGGCTTCAATCCAGTACAGGATTTATACTGTCCTGACCCTGAGCCGTCAAGAAGGAACAGCCAGATTAATGGGGTGGGCGGGCTGGGGTAATAATCGTTTGTTTGATGTGACAAGCCTGATAGGCGTTGATTTACTTACAGACTGATGGGCTTTTAATTGAGCACCTCCATCCCAGTCACTTCAAAGGCAAGGGAAGTTGACAAGGGGGCCCTTTCACGGAGGGTTCCTGGTGACTGACAGGCCCCCTCTGCTCCAGCTCGGTCTGTAGGACTGGCCCAGGCAGCCCTTCCCCGGCCCTCTGGCAAAGTATCACATTTTCTGTGTAACTCAGAAATGGCCTTTTGTCTGCTGCCAAGGAAGGCCGGCCCTGCTTGGAAGACCCAAGTCTCCCAAAGGGTGAGGAGAGTGCGAGGGGGCGGGGCCAGGAGGAGGCGGGGCGGGTCCCAGACCCGCCCAGTACAAATGGCTACTTTGTTTTCCCTCCTTGCCGGCCTGGCTTCCCACCCCCTCACCCGATCCCTCTCTCCTCCTTCTTCCTCCTCCTTTTTGGCATAGCCTTCTTTTTAAACTCTTCTTTTCTGCTTTGCACTTCGCAATTCTTGTTCTTTCCTTCGACCTCCTTCCTTCTCCCTGAGAGGAAAAGCCTGAGGAGGCGGAGTTGACTTTCCGTTGCTGGTCATCCCAGCCCCCTACTGTTTCCAGGCTGTAGCCCATGAGACCCTCAAACACAGAAAATTCCAGAAATCAATCTCTTGAGTTTGAAATAACTTTTACTGCACTATACTGTTAAAATTGTCCTATTTTATTATTAGTCGTTGTCGTTCATCTCTCATTGTAAATTGAACTTACTCCCCCTATTGGAAAGAAACCAGCGCATGCAGAGTCTGGGGCCACCCACAGTTGCAGTCCCTGCCTTGGGGGTCTCAGAATGG
The DNA here is from genome assembly GCA_004027025.1 of Myocastor coypus. NCBI lineage: Eukaryota > Metazoa > Chordata > Mammalia > Rodentia > Myocastoridae > Myocastor > Myocastor coypus. The sequence goes on from PVJA010002100.1 coordinate 16,382, forward strand.
GTTCCTATAGACAAGAGGACACCACACAAATGGCAGGACTCATCCGTCACCACAGGCTCCAGTCCAGTGCAACTTCCATCCTATTCTCATTCAATCTAGAAGGTGCTTTAATAATATAGGTTTTATTCTGTTTGAATTTTTAAAAATAGTCTTCACCACAGACATTCTGTCAGAAGACATTTGCTTTGGTTTGGCTTGATCTATTAAGTCCTGGCTTTATTGGCTGTTAAACATTACTTATTTGTGGGAAAAGATATACCCCAAGCTCCCTCATACTTTTCCTCTAGGTTAGGATCCCCCCACTTAAAGGGCACACTCCATGAGACCTAGGCTCCCTGAGACTCTACAGCATGCCCAGACTTCCTCAGTAGGTCTGAGGAGAGAGGCCAGGGACCCCCAAGCCAGCAACAGTTTTGACTTCTAAGTCCAGCCTTTTTAGAGATGGCCAGGACAAGTCCCGCTTCCCTGAAGAAGCTTGTCCAAGCATGCAAAGCCAAGGCCGAGCTAGGAAGGTAGTGATAACTGTTCCCATCTGCATAGCATTATTTAATTCACTCTCATATCTATTATCTTAACTGTCCTTCTAAAAACTGTGTGAGATAGGTAAGTGCAGTTATGGTGCTCATTAGCCAGATAATAAAATGAAGATTCAGTAAGATAATGCACTGCTAAAGAGCAAAATTGGGTTTCAGACTCCAGGTATTCTCCCTTCAAGGTAGCTCCTTCTTCCATTACTCTTGCTGGTCCCGGAGATGATTATCTCTTTGCTGTGTGTGTGTGTGTGTGTGTTGGGAATTGAACCAGGTGACACATTCCCTAGCCCTTTAAACTGCATTTTCTTACTCCCAGGGGTGGTTGATTCATCTCCCTTCTCCCTCTTGCAGGTCCTCCACTTCCACAGGTGTTCACCCGCCCGGTCTGAGTGTGCCGGAAAGAAGCCTCCAGCCCTAACCTTGGGACGATGAGTGTCTCCCTTGATGTCACTTCCAAACCAAGCCAGAGAGGAGCTTCCCCTTCACCCTGCCTGGCTTTCCTCTACCACCCACACAAGCATGGACCATAATGACACCAGGGCCTTTTGGTTCTGTGTCTAAGTTTAATCCAAGAAAATGCATAACTCTCCTGATGTGCTGGAAGGGCATTTCCTACCCAGAGCTAAGCCTAGGGCAGAAGCTTAGAAGAAATGAATCACCTCTCCATTTCCTGCCCCTCTGACACGAAGATATTTCCACTGATTCACTTCACACGCTGAGATGCTACACACTGTCCCCTCCCCGAAAAGTCTGAGCTTTTAGGGTATGCACCTTTCAGTCTCATATGCACAGTGCCCATGGTGGAAGTTCTTCTGAAGTGCTCACTGTGAGGTACTTCCTGAAGGGCAGCATGGTGTGGTAGTGGGGTCCAACAGCCAAGAAGCCCAGTCTCAATTCCACTGCTTGCCAGCTGTAGCTCTTGGACAAGTCATTTACATTTTCTCTGCCTCAGTTTCCTGATCTGTAAAATGGAATAAAAATATGACCTGCCTTATGAAGTTATGATGAGGATCGAATAGATTAATAGCATAGTTCTTCTCATCCACAATGTGGTGTCACTTTAGGTCCAACAAAGAAAAATAACCTGTGATAGAGTGCTTTTTTGTGTCAGAAATCTTACAGATGTGGTGGGGGGAATCTTAGAATTAATTAACTATGTCTATGTAAAACACTCAGCACTGTAGCTGACACACAGCGCATACTGCTAACAAGAGCTACTGTCCCTGCATTCTCCCAAGAAGCCTATGATGTGTGAGTTAATCCTCATTTTACAGATGAGGAAACAGAAATTCAGAGAGATGAAATAGCCTGCCCAGGCTCACGTGGCCAGTGAGGCCTCAGCAGGCACTTAAACCTGCCTTTGAGGGGTAATAATCTACAGTTATTACAAGAGCTGGCAGCAGCCCACCAAACTACCAGGGAGTGCGAAGCTGGGTTTTGTTCTCAATGGCATTAGCTTTCTTTAATCTAAGTTTTTCCCCCTCTGGTATAATTACTCTCCTTCTCCCTCCCCCTCCTCCTTTGTACTTGGCTCTGATCTTTTTACTTTTCTATTAATGGCTTCAGGTTTTACTGTATCTGCGTTTTGAATTACAAGCGACCTAAAATCTTTTATGGAGCTAGGAGGGATATAAATAAACATAAATGTTTTAATTGGTTTTTAAAAGCGACAAGTAGCAAGGGTAAAAATGGGGGAGACTATGCCCACACCCTCATGTGGGAATATGTGGATGCCCCATGCTCTGTGCCCCTCCACCTACTGCAGAGCATGCCGGTGCTAGTTTCTGGATGAGGTGCAGAAAGTACATTTTCTGAAGTCTGGTTGTCTGCTCCACTAGTCTTTCTTTTCCCAAGACTCAAAGAGACACTACAGGGTAGAGGTAGGGTGGGGTGAAAGGAGACAGCCAATGCTTCTGCTTGATGCACCACAACCACCTTGCAGGAAAAGCATCTACTCAAGAGCTCATTCCTTGCTCATGACTGCTGCAGTGCAAGGCCAGGGAAGGCATCCCATGAGCTCCAAAGGGCACCACTGTGGAAGGCCCATCTCTGCTCCAACTGCAGAAAGGGAGTGGCCAGAATATTCTCCACTTGGAATTTTGCAGTGGTCTCCACATAATATGTGGGACAGACCAGGACCTACAACTATCACAAGTCATAGACATCATTGCTTCCAAATCAGGAGCGACCCCTCCTGCCTTGCTAATCATGACCATGTTAAAAGATAGTGAATAAAATATGGTGTCACTTAGTTCTGATTTCTTTCTTTCCAAGCATAGAGGCCCTGGGCTGATGAGATGGTTTATTAGTGAATTTGCTTGGATTAATCAGGGTGGGATCAGGGATGACCATAGCGGTTAGAGTTTCTCCAGAACCTCTCTCAACTCTCCCACATACACAGACACCTCTTTGAGTAAAAGGTAGGGCTACAGGCTGTGTGAGGGAGGGAGATGAAAGGAACAAGAGCTCTAGGCCTTGTCGTGAGGAGGGTTTGGACAAGAACCCTCGCTCAGGACCCAATTATGGCCCTGCTGCTCTTCTGGGTCAGAATCAAATGTACCCCAGGCTCAGATCCTCCCAACCAAACAAGTCCCATCAGTGTGCGAATGAAAAGTGGTGTCCGCTCTGTGCACATGTGCATGTCGTTCATCTCCAAGGCTCCAAGAAAATAGCCACACACCAAGCCTCTTCTGATGCTGGATCTGAGCCTTCTCTGAAACAACCTTCTTAATGGAATATTTAAGAAACCAGAAATAAATCACCAACATTTTATCTCATCTGAAGCTTCATATATCACAGGACTCATTGTGCTTGTGGCTATCTACATAGAGATGGCCTGCAGGTGTCTTTCTGGTAGCAGCACCAGTGGGTGTTGCTAGACTTAAGCTTTAATGCATTTCGAGGTATCTAAACCTATTTTTCAGCCTGATGAGATAGCTCAGCGGTCTAAAGCGCCTGCTTAGGCAAGCTTAGGCAAGTGCACAGGGTTTAATCAGTCTAATCGCCTGTACCATATGCCACACCAGCACCCCCCCCATGGTGGGCTGAGACACACACACACACACACACACACACACACACAACTACCTTTCCTGGAGATAGGGGTGCAAAAATATGTATCTTGGAGATCAGAGCCTAGAAAAGAGATGCACCTGTAGATATTTCAAAATTAAAACACATATCCTGCTGAAACCTGTTTGTTATTTGCAACTATAAAACTGCCTATTGTTATTATGCATTCATAAATAACTTGATTTTGGCATATGCTTTCATACCAAACAAAAAATGAATAAATTAAATTTGATTTACAACCTTTTTCATTTTTATTAGCACTCCTCTGAAGTTTATGTAAGGGACATGCCAGAGCAGTTACACCAAATGTTTTAAGGCATTGGTATTGATATTATATAAATTAAGGTGTTTTAATTTGCATTCTTTAATTAACTAAATACTGGCAGAAAAATAAAACACAAGGGCAGCCCTGACTTATTGCCTCTATTAAACTGCTGACATCTCCAAAAAGATGCGTTAAGTAATCCAATTCATGTGGGGATGTGAGGGGATATTAACACAGTCTATTTGGCACAACATATTGGAGTTTAAGAAACCAATATCCTGCTTTGCTTACAGAGTAATAAGGGGACAGTGTGCTCTAGGATGCTCTGATCTGTGTCCCCAAGGGAAATGTTGACCAAATGTTTGAAATACAGCCCCCGCCCAGGGCTGAGCAGATGAGCTCTGAGAAAGGCCTTCAGGTGAACTGCATGTCCCTCCCTTTACCAGTAGGGCAGATCATCTGGGACAGTGGTTCTCAACCTTTCTAATGTCATGACCCCACAACACAGTTCCTCATGTTGTGGTGACCCCAAACCAAAAACTAATTTTTGTGGCTACTTCAAAACTGTAATTTTGCTACAGTTATGATTTGGAATGTAAATACCTGATATGCATTATGTATTCTCATTGCTACAAATCAAACATAATTTAAACATAGTGATTAATCACAAAAACAATATTTAATTATATGTTGAGAAACATTTATTACTAATTCCAATAAATAACATTTCACCATGGCATAGCATGGGTTTAAATATGTATTTTCCAATGGCTTTAGATGACCCCTGTGTTTTGGTCGTTCAACCCCCACCGGGGTCGCAACCCACAGGTTGAGAACCGCTGATCTGGGAAGAGACGGCCCAAGTACATAGCCAAGTCTACCCCAGATCAATATGACCATGCCAGAAGCCAAGGAGAAGAGGAGCCAAAGACTTTCCACCCATCCTCTTCACTACTCCTGGGCCACCAGGCCCCCAAAAACCTGTGTCCTGAAGAGATGCATGAGGAATCCTCTAGCTTTTCCTGTGACTCCTTCCAAAGGCTTTTCTTTCTTTCTTCTGATTAATTTTATGGTATGAGCTACTAAACGCAGAGCATTCATACTGAGCTACATCTCCAACCCTTTTCATTTTTTATTTTGAGATAGTGTCTCACTAAGTCACTAAATTGACCAAGCTGGCTTTGAACTTGTGATCCTTCTGCCTCAGACCTCCACAAAGCTGGGATTACACACCGAAGTCAAAGACTTTTTTCATTTATCATCATGCTGAAGACTAATGTGCCTTTTCAGTCTAAGTACCTTTTTTTCCCTACTGTCATTTGTACTTGATACTTTGCTCCATTTCTCCTCCTTTGCAGGATCAGAGTAAACTCTGTTATGGCTTTGTCTTCTGTAATCCTCAGCCCTGGACTTTTGGAGAATGGCTCTAAGATGACAGTCTCCACTATGAGGACTTTGCTCAAGGCTGAGAACTATATTTTTCTTCCCTAAGCTCATGGATCTTCAAGGAGCCATCTGTTTGCTGTTCCCTTGTGGTTCCCAGGACGTCAGTCTTGCATTCCTGGTCTCATCTGGGAAGCATCAGGTCAAAGCAAAGCTCTGGGGCCTCAGATCCCGTCAAGCCAAGAGGTGGGGCTGGGCCTGCCACTGCCCTGCCCACCCTACACCCTCACTCAGCACTCACAGAGAAGCAGTGCAAAGGAACTAAAGTCCTGTTACCCAGGTCTCTGAGTGCCCTCACTATGCAAGGCCCCTGCCCCACCTTTCTCCCTGCATGATTTCATTTGCTCAAGGAGTAAAGGATGAATTCCAACATTTAATAAGGAAAACATTGCTCTCCTTTGCCAGCACCCCATCCCCCTCCCCCTCAAAAAAAAATCGCACTTGCTTGTCGTTTCCCATCTTGCAACTCTGTCAGTTGTTTTAAAACAACTGTTTTAAAACATGTCTCCTGTCATAAATAAAATCATCATTATGCATTTTGACTGCAGTGGTGAAAAATCCAGCCAGCTCAAAGACAGGACAAAGACTGGGGATAGCCTATTCAGTCCTGATGTGGAATGGGGCTAAAATAAATAAATAAATAAAAAGAGCTAGAGAGATAGCTCCGCAGTCTAAGTGCCTGCCTAGAAAGTGCAAGGACCTGAGTTCAATCCCTAGTATCCCAGGCCTTGCTAGCCATGCTGTACTGGCCACTGAAACTGGATGTTGTGGTGCACACCTGTAATCCCAGTGGTAGGGGTGTGTGCTGAGACAGGAGGATCACTGTGAGTCTGGGCTACATAGCAAGACCCTGTACCCGATGAATAAATAAATAAATAAATAAAAGATCTTTATTTAAAAAAAAAGAAAAAGACACATTCTGCTCATGTGACTTGCTTGGTGGCTCTTCTGGCATGAGCTGTTGCTTTGGCTTAGATGTGGTGATGTGCATATGACCCGATGGTTCTTGTGGGGGGACAGGGTCCTCACTATGATAATGTTAAGGTCATGGGACATTTAAGAAATGGAATTTAATGGAAGGTCGGCAGGTGAATAAGCATGTGGTTTTCAGAAAGTACTCCTAGATAAGGGGGAATATTCCATCTGGTTTCCTATATCATGGTAAAATCTGTTCTCTTCCACACATCCTTGCCATTGTGCCATTCTCTGTGATGTGACATAGCCAGGAGGCTTTTGTAAAGCCCAGAGCTATGTGAATATTCAGCCTCTGAAACTGGAGGCTAAAAAAATCTCTTTTCTTTATAAATAATACAGACTTTGGTATTTTAATATAGTAACAGAAAACAGACCAATATAGCTGCTTAGGGGTTTGGTATTCTTTTATTTGTTTTATCATTTACACATTGGCTTACAGAAATTAATGAGTAAAACAAATCCTGATAGAAAGCAGGTGTAGGGAACTTACCCAAATCAAGCCATGGAAGATGCAGAAGAGGTGCTTCAGCATTCTTCAGGAAAGTCTATCATCATATTAGGCAGGTGAGAGAGATGCCATCAGTAGGAACTAGAACTCTTTGCTCAAGTCTCACTTCTGACATCCTGGCATTTAAGTTTACACTGACATGACAAGGCTCCAAAATTCTGGCCACTCCCATGTCTCCCCAGGAGCACAGGGTCAGAGTCACTAACAGTGAGTGAGCTTGTTTATCTTTATTAGTGTGTGTTTGCTATATACACTGATAGCATTCATCGTGGGGGTTGGTACATGAACAGAGCACATCTCAATTCTTCTTTATTCCTCTTGTTCTCCCTTCCCTCCTCCATCCCTCTATCCCTTGGTGATATGGTTTGTATCTAGTTGGCTCCCTCCCGAAAGCCTCATGGGGCTATCAAGCCTGCACTCAAGGGGTGAGGCCAGAGGACCAAGGCAGGGCTTGAGGGGGGCAGGGGGCAGAGAGGCTCCAACCTTTAAACTGACAGCATGCACCTTCCCCGCAGTAGGCCTGTAGCCTCTCTTGGAGGTATGGAGTGGGTCATTCTGGACACGGCGGGACAGTGTACCAAAGTCTTGCTACGCAATTCAGGCTGCTTTAAACTATGAAACCACCAGTAACTGTGAGCTTTCCTTCCCTAAGCTTGCATGTCAGGTATTTGTCCCAGCAACAACAGAAGAGACCACTTGGTCTCCTTCCATTTGTAGGAGATCTATCTTTCTATACAATCATTTATTTGGCTTTATACTTGTGTCTATTATATAAAAGAAACTACACAATATTTACACTTGTATGTCCGATTTATTTCACTCTGTATTATGGTCTCAAAGTGCATCCATTCTCTAAAAATGACTCAAATTTATCCTTCTTTATGGCTAAGTAGTACTCCATTATGCATGTATGCTACTTTTTTAATTATTTATTTTATTTTATTCTTGTTTCAGAACTTTTGTTTGTTTATTTATTTTTATGGCCAGTTCAGCCTGCTGTGAGGGCAGGGCTGGCGCAGCATGTGGTGCCAGGGATCGAACTGCAGTCCCTGAAGCTGCCCAAGCTTTCCCAAGCAGGCGCTTTAGACCACTGAGCCATCCCGCCGGGCCCCTTCTTTTATATATATATACTACATTTTCTTATTCATTTGTTGAACATATAGGCTGCTTCCACTTAGCTACTATTAGATATGTTGTTATTTCAGTGGCCCTAGGAGACCAGTCTCAGGGCTCGAGACGAGGCACCACAAGTCAGGCATATGCAGTATCTCTCCGCAGCATGAATCTTGCAAACCAAATGCCCACAGAACAGGACAGTTTGCTTACCACTTGGCAAGTGGCAGATAAAGCAAAACCCTCTAACCCTTCCAACCAAGGCTATAAAGTCATAAAGGTAACTTCGAATTGTATGGGTTGTACCTATTTAAAAATAAAGACATAAAAATAACACAATAAAGTTTCCTCCTGTGCCTTGGTGAATAACCTACCAGCAGCATGCATCTCATGACTCCATGCCATCCAATGCCCCGTGGTCCTCATTCAGGGACATGAAGCCCTGAACTACTACATATACCAGTAAGGTCCCTTCCATACTGTCTGGCCTTTCCTGAATCACACACAGGAAAGCTGTACATAATGCAGCACCCTCATTAGGGTTCACTGCTAGGAATTCTTTATATTAAAATATTTGTCAGCCGGACATGGTGGCGCACTCCTATAATCCCAGCACTTGGGAGGCTGAGGCAGGAGGATCGGTACAAGTTCAAGACCAGCCTGGGCTACAAAAGTGAGTTCAAGGCCAGCCTGAACTGCATAGCAAGACCATGTCTCAAAAAGACAAAAAAAAAAAAAATATTTGTCCTATTTTTAGGTCAGTCTTGATTATGTTTCTCTTCTTTCTCTTACTACATGAAGGAGAAGGCAGGAAAAGAGAAAGGGGAATAGTTGTTCTTGTTGTTGTTGTTGTGTGTGTGTTACAAAGTGCAAAGATGGACGCAGAACTCTCTCTTTACATTTTTTAGATGAAATCTCACTATATGGTTCAGGGAGGCCTTGAGCTTGTGACTCTCTTCCCTCCACCTCCCAGGTAGCTGGAATGCAGGTGCTTGTGACCACATCCAGCTCCAGACTCCTTCCTATAGGAGCTGTCACAGTTTTCCAAAGGAATATGACAAAGGCATATTCATTTCCTGTATGCCTGCCTGAGTCCCCAGCTGGCCTTCAAACCCACTCCAATTTCCTTAAAGGGGGCTCATTCTGAATGCTTATGGTTTCACTGCCCCCAATCTCTTGGTTTAACCGATCCTCCTGCCCTACTACATACAGCATTTGATCCAGCAATTCTTCTCTTAGGAACTTGAGGGGGAAAAAAAAATGGAGAACGAATAACACATAAATATATTAGTTATTCATTACAGAACCAAAAGTTCAGGAACCATGTAAATCTTCACCCACAGAGATTCATGAAATAAACTGAGACATATCATACAACAATGGTGCAAAACTGGGGGGGGAGGGGTGGATAAGACAAAGAACCCACTAAGCAATCTCTAAAACACATCAACTTAAAAAAAAAAAAAAAAGCAAGTGCAGAAAAACTTGTAGGGTATGTCTAGTTTGTTCATAAAAGGAGGAAAGAATATAAGCACATCTTACACAATATGTAAATGTAATGTCCCTGGGAGGAAGGACAACAGACTGTCACACTGGTGCCCTGGGGAGGGGACCTGAACAGAGGTCCAGGACAATAGTTGGAGTGTTATTTCATTGTCCACTCTCATAGCTTTGGGATTTGGTGCACTGGAATGCATTTTCCAAGCAATTAGAAAGTAATTCTAAGGGCTGGGATATAACTCAGCAGCATAAGTGTCTGCCTGGCAAGCACAAGGTCCTGAGTTCAATCCCCAGTACTGAAAAAAAGTCTTAGAAAGTAATTCTTAAGGAGATAGCTCAATGGTCTAAGTGCCTGCCTGGCAAGCACAAGAGCCCAGGTTCAATTCCCCAGTACCTTATGGCATGCCAGCCACAAAACCAGGTGTGGTGGTGCATGCCTATAATCCCAGAACTGAGGAGGCTGAGATAGAAGGATCACTATGAGTCTGAACTGCGTAGTGACGATTCTGTATGAAATAAATAAAAGTAACTTTTAGAGAGGTGCACTCTGTAAATCCCCTCTGTGAACAGATCCTCTACTTCTGGACATTAGTTAAGACCCTGATGCAAGGTTATCCTCTGCATAGGGACTACCTAATGGCCACAGAAACATGCATCTCTTAAATTTTTCTGACACTGTGTAATTTGTTCTTATGCATTGAAACTTGTAATAATCACCCCACCTGAGCAGCACCCCCAGGCGCACGCTCTTTGAAGCCAGTGGTCTGGAGGAATGTGAAGATGCAGTAAATGGCAGCCACATGGGAGCCTGGCCCTCAGCACATGCTTCAGCACATGCCAAGGCCGATGTGCTGGAAGGAGGGCTCACGGGAACATTACCTTCATGCTTGACACTCACAGACCAGTGAGAAGCAGGCATGATGCTGGCCCTGTGCAACTGAGGTAACATAGTCTGCCACCCACCCAAAGCTCCCTGGGCAGGCCCTGGTTCCAGCTGCTAGTAGCTAGGAGCAAGGACCAAGATGATGAGGGGCACAGTGCCACCAGGTACACATGGTCCCTGACTCCCACCTGGGGTCGTGCACTCATCTCTGCCTAAGGTGAGGAAAGTATGTATATCCAGAAGAGGTCAGTAAAAGTAGGTGGAAATCTAAACGAAACTTTGAGTAAATGCACAAGACAGTCATCCAGTCATCACCAGACAGCAAGCACAATTCAAGCAGGCCTCTTAATTTTTGCTCTGTTTTTCATCTGCAAGAGCACACAGATGCCAACGGAAAGGGCTGTCCTGCTTTTGGGAGGTACCATATGTACACAACAGAAGCAGGAGTCTCGACTTCCTTGCTTGTTATCTTTCCCCACCATGGATCACCTCAGGCCTGCACCTACCAAGAAGCAGCTGAATGGATGATTGATTGAATTAATCCAATTATGTCTGCTTCTTCTCTGCCTCAGTTTCCTCCCTCCTACAGTTCTCATTTCATAAGGACAAAAGGAAAAATCTTTCTGGAGATGACTGGGCTGCTAGAAAATGATGAAAGCAATCTCTCTCCAGTGTCTCCTGCTGCCTTCTGCCTGCCACTTAGGCAGATTCCTTCTCCTGCAAGTCTGCTGAGTAGTGGAGGAACCATCCACCTGGACTTCAAATCGCCTCTTCTGCTTTCTGTCTGTGTAACTTGGCCAGATGCTTACCCTCTCTGTGCCTGAGTAGCTTTCTTATTAAACAGGCATGACAGAAACAACCCCCACCCCACAGGATGCTCAGAACATGCCTGGCTCACAGCAAGTGTTCACAGGTGTTATTGTCCTGGGTGGGACATTCAAGGGCTGAGGTGTCAGCTGATAACAAAGTGAGAGACCTCCCAGCAATATATGCAGTTTAAAGCCAAACCTGACAGGCCGGAAGGGACAGGGGAGTTAAGGGTGAATGCCTACGAAAGGGGTTGATGTCTCAGGGTCAGGCCAGCAGAGGAGGGAGAACTTCAAAACACACCTATACCCCCTCCCCTGCCCAGACCTGCCTGTCTCCCCAGGGGCTGATAAAACATAAATGAAATCAGTTCTCCAAAGCAGCTGCTCAGGGACCCAAATCAAAAGGACAGGCTTGAAGATAAGCTCCAGCTACACTTCCTTTTGTCCCTCTTCCCACCACATCTCTAAAGGAAATTCCTGGGGGAGGAAAAGAAGCTCTTTCCATCTTTTATCAAGAGCCACAGGCAAGGGGTAGTGTTAGAAATTAACCAGCCAACAGCCTAGAAGGGAGTTAAGAGGACTTAACTCCACAGCCCATTCTGCCACTGTTTGCTGTGTGACTTTCAACTCTCCCTTAGACTCTCATCACCTGTTCCTTCCAACAGGGACAAGACCTCCAAAAATTATTCTGAAATGCAGGTCATAAAAATGCATTTGGGAAAAAGATATTCCCACACAGTTATACAGTTGACATTTTGAAAACACAATCATTCACCTTAAATTTGGGAGGTATAAGGCAAGGTGAGAGATAAATAGTTCTACTCAAGTAAATTCATATCCATTCATGAACAAGCATTCCTGAGTGTTTATTGCATTGGCCTGCCCTACTCTAACTGCACCAGCTTGGATCATGGACCTGTAGTTTAACCTGTTGGTGCTTCCCGTTCTTCCTCTGAGAAACAGGGCAGCAAGACCTGCCTCTTGGGGTTCCTGTGACCCTGGAATTAGATAGTACACGCAAATTATTTCCATCCATGACTGCTACTCCAGGTGAGGATGGTTAGATACTCTGCACAAGCATCTACAGTCCAACGCGAGAAGAGATAAGTGAACAAATGCCCGCAGATGCCCTGAGTAGTGTAAGATTAGTGTGTAAGCAGGACCCCAGGAATACACAGAAAGGCTCCTTGACTGAGCACGGTGCACTACAGCAGGGCTCCTGGCCAAGGTGGTAACTACCAGCTGCTGGAAGACACTGAGTGTCAGGCAGGAAAGCCAAGTTCTCTAGAAGACAGACTTCACAGAGTTCTTAAGATTTATAAAAAAATAAATACATAAATAGTTACCCAGTGAGATACTATTTCATGTTGTTACAATTAGGGTTGGCGTGTTAGGCAGAGAGGCGATCATTCAGGCAATTCTGCCTCAGCCAGGAGTGAAAACTACACATTAACCCACGCAGCAAATCTACCACCTCTCGTGCTCAGCCTGACTCGGACAGTTTGTACTGGGTGGAAAAAACTGAAGTAGAGGAAGGGGGAAATCTACAAATTCAAAATTTCCTAAAGGCTTTTCTTGATGGATTGGGAGGGACGCTCAAGAAAGAACTGAGGGCTGGGGGAGGAATCGCTCTCAGTCCATTTACCAGACAGCCTGGGCTCCCACCACCAATTTCCAGGACTAAGATTATCAAGGCTCCAGGCTAATGTGTTTGTACCCCTGAGCCAATGTCCCACAGATGTAAACACTTCAAGGAGGAAGCACAGCAGCTGGTACCTGGGGCTTCCTCTATACCACATATTCAACATAACATGAACTGTCGGCTGTCCTCCTGACACAGAGGCAGCCTTGCTTACAGTTAATGCCTGAAGAACACAGAAGCCTAGCGAGGTTCATTTGCCCAGGGACACCACAGCAATATGGCTCAGAGGCTGGCTCCCAGAGTTGGAACTAAGCACCACTCCGCCTGTCCCTGGACTCAGACTTGAAATGAGCTACTTTCTAGGACTCTTTAGCAGCAGCTGGGGCATTTACCAAAACCAGACATGTAGACTTGTTATTCTTCCTTGGGGTGCCACACCAGCACTTCAAGAAGACCTAGCCCTGTCCTATTTTAATGTAGATGCTCATTTCGAGGGCAATCCAAGAAGGGTTTTCCTATAGCAAAGCTCCTAAACCATATGTCACTTTTTGGCAAAGAAAAGACCTGTTCCATAATGCCCAGTGCACTCCAATCACATAGGGACTTTTCAAACACACTCTAGCACAAGGCTCTGTGTTCAAGGGTTTCACACTACTCATGATCCAGCCAGTACAACTGGGTCACATTCACTCCCAGGTGAAAAGCCATTCCTGTGAAAACTGTACTTCCTTTCAGACCACTAGGGTCCCATTCCAGGCTCTGGGTAAGTTACCTAGGTGAACATCAAATACTGACAGTAATAATCACCCAGTAGTGTTTCAATTAGATTTCTGGCCTAACTTTTCTTCAAAGGCAACTGGATGGATTCAACCAAAAAGGCCCTGCTGCCCTCACCTACACCCCAAAGTAGGAACCAACCTTGGGCCATTGAAACCCAGTAATCGCCAGAAGGAGGCAGGCCTGACCTCTGTGGCACTGCTCCCTGGCACCACCAATCCTATCACTGATTACTGCTGGGAACTCCAACAGTGACAAAGAATTCATAGGCAAATTCCCCACCTGGCCATCCTGTTCTCAC
>PVJA010002100.1:30302-107336 GCA_004027025.1 Myocastor coypus
TTCCCCTCCCAACTTACTTCCATTAATCACTTCTAACACACATCTGCTTGTGTCCTGGAAGGATTTCTTGGCTCACTTTCACAGCCAGTCTGGTTACAATAACCATGGAGTCTTTCATCTTTTACTGTCTCCTAACCTCTCCTCTCCCAGCTCTTCCTTCTCTGAGGTGGTTACAAACACCAGCCCCTCGACACAGACCTTCTTCTGCCAGTCTCTCTACACGGCAGGGGCCAAAGGTTAAAGCAGCCCCACAGTGAACTTTCAAAGGTGATAGGGACTGTGATAGTAAGGTCAAAGTGCAGAGGTCAGCAGAAGCAATGTCAAAGGGAGAGGACACAAGGAGCCCCTGGCCATTTGTCTGAACCTGATTTTACCTTGACTGAAACTGAGGGAAGAAAAGCCTGCAATTTCTGAGAGAACTACAGAAACTGTTAACAAAATAGTACAGAGCTAGCAAGTATGCATAGTTTAGTTTAGTTACAGCCTAGTAGTGCTGCCTGCTGTCTTCTCTACTGGGCACTGGCAGAGGACATAGACGTTGTCACCAAAGTGGTTATTTCTTTCTGAAGAACACCTTTGAAATCTCCTACCAGGTTTTGGCTTTTGTTGTCTCAAGTTGCTGGAAGTACATCAGCAATAGGCCTCAAGAGCCAGGCCTTACCATCTGAGTGACAAATACACTCACTCAGAAAAGTGGCCCTCCAAAGGAGAGTGACCCTAGTGCACCTCCACTGGCTGAGGACGGTATGTCGAAGTGGTCACTTTGAAAGCTGGCGCACAAAAGACCAGCCAGACCTGGGTGGATAGGGAACTTTAGCGTCAGGAAGTGGACCAGGTAAGATCTCTGCCAAAGGGAAAGCTAGCAATGTACACTTTATCCTACACGCTCAGACACTGAAAGGGCATTAGTTTAGTCTAGAAGTTTCCCGGGGAAGAATTAGTGTTTGGGAGAAGGATGCGAGCGCCTATCTTCTGAGTCTGTGTAGTCATGCAGTACTTAAGACTCCCTATCTGCCTGCGTGGTAACTGCTTCTCCTGGGACCCAGGGCCTTCCAAAGAGCATCCCAGGCAGGGCACACAGTTGTCCTTCAGCAGAGCACTACGTGGTACCTGAAGCGCACCCCAGGACCAAGCATACACTGAGTGTGGGCTGCACAGGGCTCTGGCCAGGTCCGGGAAGGGAGCCTTGCTCCCGGGCCAATGATTTTTCGCGACCCCTTCACCCCGAAAAACAGTACTCGAACTCGCAGTCTTCAGATCGGGCTCAAAGTGCCCGGAGCGACTTACACCGCGCCCTGGGAATTCGTTGAGTGTCTCCAAAGCGAGAACGCTCTCCAGGGATAACGCCTGGATAGGCCCGCTGAAAAGCAGAGCCGCCCGCACCGCGCAGCGGAAGGACTGGCGATCGCGAGACAAGGCCCGCCCCCCAGGCGGCCTCCGGGAACCGCCCTCCCCGGCAGGGGCTGCCGCTCCCGCCCCGCCCTGCGCTGCACTCGCAGGTTGATAGCCCCGCCCGCACCACCACCCCCAGCGGTGAGAAGGCGGACAGGACGCGACGACCGGAAAGCTAGTGGAGGCGAGGCGCGGAGCCCGGGGTTCCAAAGAAGTCCTGGTCCTCGTGGGACCCGGCGGCGAGGACAGCCCCCAGTGCGGGCGGCGAGGAGAAACGCCGCGGGCGCCTGAGGCGCGGGGCGCGGCCGCACGCCCGCGAGGCCCCTTTAAGACTCTCCCCGCCCATCGGCGGTGCCGGCCTCCGCCCGCCACTCTCCCCGCCCCGGGTCCCGGCGCGAGCTGCGATTGGGCGGGCGCGGCGATCCCTTTGAAGTGTGGCTGCCGATCGCGGCTATTTGACGTGCGGCTTGCGGAAGGCGAAGGTTTTTTTGTGTGGCTCGCCGGGGCTGGCGGCGGCAGCGGCGCTGTTGGAGGAGGGAACAAGGCAAAGAACTACCGCCGCCCGGCGCTCAACGCTGCGGAGCGAGCCCACCCGCCCCGGGAGCTCGCCTCCCCGGTGCTCCCGATCCCTCCCCGACCCCCCCCGCGGCGCTGCCTCCTCCAAATGAGCGATTCGCCCGCTGGATCTAACCCAAGGACACCCGAGAGCAGCGGCGGCGGGAAGAGGCCGGCGGTGCCGGCGGCGGTGTCCCTCTTGCCCCCGGCGGACCCCCTGCGCCAGGCGAACCGGCTCCCCATCAGGGTCCTGAAGATGCTGAGCGCTCACACCGGCCACCTCCTGCACCCGGAGTACCTGCAGCCGCTGTCCTCCACTCCCGTCAGCCCCATTGAGGTCAGTCTCCCGGGCGCTGCCGCCTGCGCCAGCCCACTAGGGACTCCTACCGCGGCTCACCCTGCGCCCCGGGGCGCGGCGCGACGCCCTAACCTAGCCCCGCCGGCAGGCGGACTGCGGAGGGGCGGAGCAAGGCGGGGTCCGAGCCCACCGAGACTTCCCCAGGCTTCGCCTGGAAAGGTCTTCTAAGCTCGCCCTCCCGAGCTAGGTGTTCGCTCTCGGGTTGGATTTGTTCGCGGAGTCCCCAGAAGGTCCCTCACTTTTCCTCCGACACCCTGTGGCGATCTCCCCTGGGCCACCCCACCCCCAGCCGCCCGAGTCCCACGCCGCTCTACTCGCTTAGGCAGCACAGATACTAAAACTAGGTCCCGCGCCGCCCCTTTGCCATCCTGTTAGGGAGCTCTGTCCTGCGCCCAAACACTCCAGACCCCGGGTTTTTCTACCTCTCACTCCTCTGGGTTCTGTCCCCGAAAGGAAAAAGGAAGGGACAGCGGGAGGGGCTCCCCGCCCCCACTTCTCGGCGCGGTCGTCCAAATCCCGTCCCAAGCGAAGTTCCTGCAAACTCAAGGAAGAAGTTTTGCCTTGGGCCTAGAGGGCAGGGAGAATAGAGGGATGGGGCGCCGCAAACCCTATCCCAGAGCAAACACCTTCCCCCGCGGAGGCCCTGAAGGAGCCCCTCGCACCACCCCTTCTCTGGCCCAGTCCGGGCACTCTGGCACCAGCCCGCTGTGCGCTCTCAGCTCCTCCCAGCCGCGCTCCCCGAGGCCCTCCTCGCTCGGTGGTCTCCTGGTCTCACACCCTCTCCCTCCCCTGCCGCTGTCCCCCACAGCTGGACGCCAAGAAGAGCCCGTTGGCGCTGCTGGCCCAGACCTGCTCGCAGATCGGCAAGCCTGACCCGCCGCCCTCGTCCAAGCTCAACTCTGTGGCGGCAGCGGCGGCGGCGGCGGCCAACGGGCTGGGAGCGGAGAAGGACCCCGGCCGCCCCGCCCCGGGCGCCACCTCGGCATCCTCGGCCCTCAAACAGCTGGGGGACTCCCCAGCGGAGGACAAGTCCAGCTTCAAGCCGTATTCCAAAGGTGCTGCGGGCGGCGACGCCCGCAAAGACAACGGCTCCTCCTCGGTGTCCTCCACCTCCTCTTCGTCCTCGTCCCCGGGAGACAAGGCGGGTTTCAGGGTCCCTAGTGCCGCCTGCCAGCCCTTTCCCCCGCACGGAGCGCCCGCGTCCGCCTCATCGTCCTCATCCTCTCCGGGCGGCTCCCGCGGCGGTTCCCCGCACCACCCTGACTGCAAGAACAGCAGCTCGAGCGGCGCAGAGCCGGACAAGAAAGACCCAGAGCCCAAGCCCAGCCCGGAGCCGGCATCCGTGAGCCGCGGGAGCGGCGCAGAGCCCGGTGCACACGGTGGTGCCGAGGCTGGGGCTTCCGGCCGAAAGTCCGAGCCACCCTCAGCGCTGGTGGGGGCCGGCCACGTGGCTCCAGTGTCTCCCTACAAGCCCGGCCACTCCGTGTTCCCGTTGCCGCCCTCCAGCATCGGCTACCACGGCTCCATCGTGGGCGCCTACACTGGTTACCCATCTCAGTTCGTGCCTGGCTTGGACCCCAGCAAGTCCGGCCTCGTGGGAGGCCAGCTATCGGGGGGCCTGGGTCTGCCCCCTGGCAAGCCCCCCAGCTCCAGCCCGCTGACCGGGGCCTCCCCGCCCTCCTTCCTGCAGGGATTATGCCGCGACCCCTACTGCCTGGGAGGTTATCACAGTGCCTCGCACCTTGGAGGCTCCAGCTGCACCACTTGCAGCTCTCATGACCCGGCCGGGCCCAGCCTGAAGGCCGGGGGCTACCCGCTGGTTTACCCCGGGCACCCGCTGCAGCCCGCCGCGCTGTCCTCCAGCGCCGCCCAGGCTGCGCTTCCTGGCCACCCGCTCTACACCTACGGCTTCATGCTGCAGAACGAACCCCTGCCGCACAGCTGCAACTGGGTGGCCGCCAGTGGGCCGTGTGACAAGCGCTTCGCCACCTCGGAGGAGCTGCTCAGCCACCTGCGGACTCACACAGCCCTGCCTGGCGCCGAGAAACTTCTGGCCGCCTACCCCGGGGCCTCGGGCCTGGGCAGCGCCGCAGCCTGCCATCTGCACCTCCCCCCACCCGCCGCCCCCGGCAGTCCTGGGTCGCTGTCCTTGCGGAGTCCACACACTTTGGGGCTGAGCCGGTACCACCCCTATGGCAAGAGCCATTTATCCACAGCCGGGGGCCTGGCAGTGCCGTCCCTTCCCACAGCTGGACCCTACTACTCGCCATATGCGCTGTACGGACAGAGACTAGCGTCAGCCTCGGCGCTCGGGTACCAGTAACCTCAGCTCTGGGCCTCCCAGCCCTCCTTCCTCTCCCTCTGTCCCTGCGTGCTGCTGCAGCCTCCACCACTGCTTCCCCCTGCGAGACCCCACCTTCCCTCCGGACTGTGTATTTATTTACTATGATGTTAGCTTACAAGCTGGGAATATAAGTGCATTAACAGCCCACACGAGTCAATGGTATGCAAAAAGTCTGTTCCCCTGAACAATAATAATAATAACCACACAGGTAACTACTCTGCCCCCCTTCTTTTTTCTTTCTTTTTCCCCCCCTTAGATATAACTTAAGCTTTTCTTCCCTTTCTTTTTATGGTTTGATTTTGGGGAGAAGAGGGAGCATTAGGGTTCTTAGGTTCTTCCATATATTTCGTTTCCTGGTCCTGGGGATTTTCTTGCATGAATCTTAACCATTCAAACACACCTCTCCTCTTGCCTCTTTCCCCTTCATTCCCTCCTGTTTACTCTATTTAAGGTTCTGGTTTTTGGGGGTTTTTTGTTGTACAAGTAGCAGAGAGGGATTTTTGGATGACGATTTGGGGACTGGGGGCATGAACCTGGCAGCTGGAGGTCCTGAGCATTGTTGACCCTCCTGAGCAGACCCCTTTCCTAGGCCTGGTTGGGGCTGGAGCCCCTCCGTTGCAGCCCCCAGCTTGCTCTGAGATCCCTGACCACAGAGGTCCAGCAGCTTGTGCTGAGGCGGTACACGTGGGGCTCCTGATCATTCAGAGTACTGGAAGGCCCGCTGGCCTGCAACTGTGCTCCTTCCGTTTTGCGAAGTGCTTTATCGCACTGTTTTTCTGCTCCTTCTTGAGGCTGTGACCCCTCCTCTTTGGGCATCCAGTGGGATCCCTCCCAAGCAGACCTGTCGCCAAGTCACCTGCTCCTCGGGGCGAAGGTCGGGGACTCAGGGAGCACTTGGCCCGAAGCAACCCATGCCCCTTCCAGGTGTGACCCAGCAAAATCCCCAAAGTGGGTGGGCGGGATGAAGACCCGGACCCTGGGTCTCCTCCCACCCCCCCATCCCCATCCCCAGTCTGTGCAGCAGCGGCCGGCTTCGGGCCTGTTTGGGATGAATAGAGCTCTCCCTTGGTAAGACTTATTTTGTTAATAAATGGAATACTTGGCTATATTCACACCGTGGTGTGTTTCTCTCTTGCCTCACCCACCACCCACTTACCACTCACCTAAAGCAGAAGCTCTTCAGTTTTGTTTAAAATGCCTTAGGGCTTCTGAGATTGCTATTCGGAGTTTAGACCTTTCCTCAAAAAGAGGGGAAGTCGAGAGGGGAAAAAAACTTACTATAAAGCATTACAAATAACATTAAGGCCACCTTTAAAAAAAAAAAAAAAAAAAAAAGACCGCCTTTATTTGCCCCCCACTTGGGGCTGCAGCTCCCAGCAGTGCTTTGAAGGCCTTAACACTTGCTGGGGCCAGGGTGGAGACTAGGTAAAACTGAATGTCCTTCTGAGTCGAGACTGGAGGTGCAAGGGGCTCCAAGGGAACCAAGACCCGCCTCAAGCAGAAACCTGCCGGGCTGGCCCGAGCTCGGCTGGAGGGTGAGTTGGGACAGCGTGCCTCTGGCGCCATCTGCTGACGAGAAAACGAGAAACAGGCGGAGAGAAGCAACTTACTCCCGCCTAGATGGGGCCTCTCGTCCTTCCGACCCCTAAATTCCGACGGTGTCTACTTGGGTTTTTTTCTTTCCGGAAGCGGGGATCGTGTCTTCAGTGACCAGATACACTTGCTGAAATGCTAGTTTCTCAAGGCCTACGGGTTCCCCCTGACCCAGTTATCTGCGACTCTTGAAAACCTCTCGGAACTTGAGCCAGGATCCTTTCTTGAGGTTAGCGGCAGACAGCAGTTGTAGCATCCTGGGGCAAGGAGGGTTGGTGCAGAGCAGCTAACTGGCCCACCTGGGCTGCCGCCTCGCAGCCTCTCCGCCCCCTCCCGGCCGTGCCACTCCCCGAGGACCCGGTGAGCCCCGAGTTTGCACTGTGCATCCCACGCTCTGCAAGGTCTGTCGCCGGTACCGGCCCACAAACTCGACAGAATTGAGCGTTGGGGCTGTGACATGCGGGGCCATTGGATCCTGGGCTCGGGACTCCACACAACCACAGCTTGGAATGTGTGTTCCAGATTTTTGTATCTGCTTCCTGAGTCTGGAGAATAACAGGATTTTCTTTGCAGCGTCGGCCCTGGACAACCTAAGACCCGGCGTGTCCTGGGACTAAGAGGAGCCTGGCCCGCCTGAGTCTGGGGACTGGAGCTGGGGACAGGCTGAAAGGGTAGAAAAGTTCTGAGACCAGTGGAGGAATCCTGGGGAATCAGCCCTGTCTGCTCAGTCTCCAAAGATTTGAAATGTCCAAATATATAAATGTGTCCTTTTTTTTTTTTTTTTTTTTTTTTTTTTCTTCTTACTCTGGGCATTTGGTATTTCCCTTCTCCTCTCCCACCCTCCTGCAGGCATTTTTTGTTTCTTTCCTCTCTCGGGAAGGTGGACAGGAAAAGGCATCTGCACAAGTTCTCCACTCACCAAAAGAAACTTCTGCTGTTGCTGGGCTTACACCTTAGCCCTAGGAGAGCAGGTTTGAAACCTGGGGATGTGCCTCCAGCACAGAATCTACTGAGCGCCTGTGGAAGCTGGGCCTGGCTGGGTAATGCTCCCCACCACACCACAGGGAGCCAGAAGGAAAGAAGTCTGGTCTTGGTGTCCTTACCCAGAACACACCGCTCTATCCTCCCATAATTGGAGACTTTCGGAAGAAACGTGGCCGTTTTAATTAGCTAGTGGGGAGTTTGTTACTTTCAATAGGTTAATTCCCATTACCAAAGTTGCCATTTTAATCAAGAGGTTACTCCTCCGACTGCTGATTTGCATAATTAACTCTTTCTTTCAGAATGGCCTCTACCTTGTGCCCCCCTCCCCCTTCTCTTCCTCCTCTCTCTCATCTCTCCCAGCTGCCAGAAACAGGGCCATGCTCCCACGGCACCAGGGCACAAGCTATATTGCTGGGAATTGAGACCCCATATGTTCCTGGCTCCTGGGTCTATTTTCACACCCATATGCAGTTATTTTTGTGGCCCTGTGGGCAGCAAAGAAAGCAGAAGAAAATGAAGGGACTCACCCCAGATGTAGGCTTGTTTTAAACTGAACTGCAGAGTGTTGCACTTTTACCTCCCCACACCTGCAGACTCAGCTCCTAAGAAAGCCACAGCCCAGGAGGGAGCTGCAGGCCCTCCACCATCTTTATGTGGCCAGAACGGCCTTGCCCTACCCCCGCATGCTTCAGTGGTGTCTCTCAAGTGTATGAACTAAGTTCCTCCTGATGTATGTCTGGGTTGCTGTGGAATTCATCTTACAATAATCCTATGGCTCTGCACTTTATTAATCATTCTGTAGGAGAGGCTGCACTCCAGTTTTCTGTTTGATTTGATTTCATTCATCCTGTCTTTTTGCAAAATAGATGGTTCAGTGCATCTGATAATGTATGGTTTAATTTGAAGCACTATGGGTTTGAATTACCATTTTCATAATGTGCTGTGCATTAATGTGTTACATCATTTATAAAGAGAAGTGTGCTGGGTTTCAAACTTTCTCCTGAAGCCCAAAGTCACCTAAAAGATACAAAACCAAACCACACCAACTCATCTTAACTCCCTGCCTCACCATCCTGGGTTAAAGTCTGGCCTCACCATCCTGGGTTAAATCTGCCAAAGCTGACCAAAGGCAGTGTAAGGGTTTATATTCACACATCACTAGAGGATGTGAGACTAGCAGAGGAGCACATGGAGCGCCTGAGGAGTACAAAGCTCCCCTCACTAGGGCCTAGCAACAGCTTTGTGGCCAGCCTAGCTTGTACTGGCTCACAGGGACCTCCACTGGAAGGCTCTCTGCTGCCCTAATCCCAGCACTCCCTCCTGATGGCTGTAATAACACTAGCTGTCTGTTACTCAAACTCTGACTGCAGAGGAAAAAGCACTGATTATCCAAATACAGTCATTAAAGGGGAAATGTGTTTTTAGGACTGTCAGAGTGATTAATGAGGGCTAGCAGTCTTTGCAAATGCACTTGTTTAGTCTAACTGGCAGCTTCTATTTTCCTATTGATTTATTGCAGCCGTTGCCGGGCCTTGGTGTGCACGAAGTCAGGGCACTTCACAACTGTGCCCTGTTTAAACAGGAAAAGCATGCACCATTTTGTCCGGGAGGAGGGAGCAGCCTAAAGTTTCTCCCTTCAGTTCAGTCAGTCCTCAGGGGCCCAGAGCAACAAAGAAGACATTAAAAACCTGCAGCCCGAGAGAGGGAAGGAAACTGCCTCCCTTGGTCTTCCCCAAGGTCAGCAAAGCTGCGCCAAGGCCAAAGCCCACCTTATTGGAGCCCTCAGCAGGCCACATTGCCCCTCCAATCCCTGCGTCCAGCTTCAGCCCCTTGCAAGGACAGGAAAGGCTCACGGAGACAGCCAGGCTTCCCTGCCGTCCAACAAGCAGCCAGAGTGCTGTGCTGCTAGCCCCAGTGGGAACTTCGACTTTTCAGAAAGTTTCAGGGGAACCATGAAAGTGATACCTACTTCTTTCCATTTGTCCACTGCTTGTCTTGACAAATTAAACTATGATCAAAACAGAGAATGTGCAGATTGAAAAGAGCCCTGAGTATTCGGGGATTATACTTCCAGGTGGTCAGTCGTCAAAGCAAATAGAGCTTACAGAATCCCCGTGAGATGCCATGCTGCATGCCATAAAGAACTCAGGCAAATTTCCTACCCAATTGATCTAGGAGAGACCAGACATGCCAGCCAGGCAGGAAGTGAGATAATGTTATACATAACTGCACTTACACGGGCCTGATAAAGCACTAGATCATGCTGTAGAAAACTGGACTGGATATGATCAGGTGCTAATTGTGCAGATTGGATGGTTGAGCCACAGGAGCCAGATGAAGGAAGGTTCTCTTGGGCAGGAGAAAGGGGTTGAGGCCCCCCAGCTCTTGCTAGGCCCAGCGAGGGTGATAGGTAGGGGAGGCCTTCATGCTGTAGAACACTGGGCACAAGTGACTGA
This sequence comes from Myocastor coypus, assembly GCA_004027025.1. Taxonomy (NCBI): domain Eukaryota; kingdom Metazoa; phylum Chordata; class Mammalia; order Rodentia; family Myocastoridae; genus Myocastor; species Myocastor coypus. The sequence goes on from PVJA010002100.1 coordinate 39,985, forward strand.
ACCAGTAGTTCCTAATCTTATAGCAGGTGGAGGAGCAGGCTTAACAAATACCATTTACAACAGATCTGAGCTTTGCTCCACAGATTCCTTCATCAGTTTATACCTTCCACAGGCCATTCCAGACATGCAAACAGCTTGTGCTTCTTCATAAAAGAAGTGTCTTTCCAGGCTTTCCTAAGGTGGCAGCACATCACTGGTGGTGTTATTAATACTTCCTAGCTGTCAGTGAACTGTGACTTTCTCTTCTCTCAGCCTCTAAGTTTGACTTCTCTGAAGATGCTCAGTTCACTTCTGATCAGGATGATCTAGCATCCAGGTAGCCCTGTACCTCAACAAGCTTTAGGACTGTTCTAGAAGGTATAGAATGTCTTATCATTGTGCAGGCTATAAAAAAAGCACTGAAATGTAAATCTAAGAACCTAGATCTTGTTGAGTATAAAACCTTATTGTGTAGCATGTAGCAAGTCACTTAGGCTCTCTGAACCTTTCCCATTTCTAAAATGATATTGTTGGCCCCTATAATATTTCAGGCCTTTCTAATTAGAATATTCTCTCCCTGTTTTTGTTTGTTTGTTTGTTTGTTTTTAATCTAAGAAACAGAGTCTCAGTATTCTACCTAGGATGGCCTTGAATTCCTAGGTTCAGTGAACTTTCTGCACCAGCCTCTCAAGTAGTGGGGACCACAGGTATGTACCACCACGCCCAACTTCTATGAATTTATAGAATAAAGAGTCAAGATCACAGCTGGGCATGGTGTTCACACCTGTATTCCAGCACTCAGGAGGTTGAGGGGAAAGAACTTCTGTGAGTTTGAGAACAGCCTGTGCTACATAAATGAGTTCAAGACCAGCCTGAAGTGCACAGCAAAACCCTGTCTCAATAAATAAATAAATAAATAAAGTGAATGAATGAATGAATGAATGAATGAATAAATAAATAAATAAATAAATAAATAAATAAATAAATAAAATAAAGTCAAGATCATGATGTTTGAAGTTGGTTCCTTCCAGAACTGGGGGTGCACCTGAATGGTAGTATGTGCTGAGCACCATTATTTCCCAGACCCAGCCAGCCAGTCAGCAAAGTTGCTATCAGAACAGCAAATGCAGATGGCTCAGTGAAAGGAGTCCAATGACCTCACCTCAAGAATAAGGACTGGAAAAAGGGTACCCAAGAAAAACATTGAAGCGTGGAAGTTTTCACTCATAAAATTGACTTCAATAAAGTTAATCACTAATATATTTTTTAATTTGATAAAACCCAGGGTGAAGGCTTGTGTGAGGTAGTTCAGAGACTGCACAAAGCGTTATGTGGGTTAGAATTTATTTTTAAATAATTTTGAGGGTCCTAGGAGTTAAACCAAGGTCTACAAACAGAATCCAGTTTTTCACAGCCTATAGCCAATTGCCTTTGGAAAGTGGGACTTACAGGGGGAGAAATGAGAAGCAGATAAAAACGATCCCACACCCTGGGGCCCTTGCTCTAAGGAGGCAGTGGGCATCTCCATGGCTATGTGAAACATACAATAAAATGGTCCTTCTAGAGTTTAGATCAGAGTCAGAGTTTAGAGTGGAACTGCATTTGGGAAAATGCCATTGAGTGTCCTCTACATCCTGTGTGCCCCAAGTTGATGGGGTGTACATGTCTGTGTGGTATGAGTTACTCATGGACTCAAGCTCCATTGGTAAAGGAAATAGTGTGGCTTGCTCTCCCTTTGACTTTGACAACCCTAAATATGGGCACCACCAAATACACAAACATGACAGGGCAGACCCACCCCACAACACCCCAGCGGTAACATGGTATATGCCAGGCACACCACAATATAACAATGTATTGTAGACACTGGATTCTTACAGCAAACCTCTGTTCCCTCTCAGGACAAACTGAAATTTGAAGAGGTTACATAAGCTTTTCAAAACCTCCCAGCTAAAGAACTATGGAAGACCGGGCATGGTGGTACACCTGTAGTCCTAGTTATCCAGCAGGCTAGGCCAGAAGGATCACTTAAACCCAGCAGTTCAGGGACAGCTTGGACAACACAGCAAAACCATTTCTCCAAAAGCAAAGAACTCTGGATCCAGGATTCTAGTAAACTTCTGACGGCAAAACTCTGCACTTAGCCAAGGAGCTTCTGACTGTATGTGTTGCTGGGGCTGGAAGCTACACATTGAATACGGGGATGGTGCATCAAAAAGCGTGGCTGTCCCTGAGTGTATTGGGACCACACTAACTATACACAGCTGGAGTAGGGGTGAGATGCTGTTTGGCACAGTGATTTGACCCACTTGGTAAACATGTAGAGTGTTCTCTACCTCCACACTCACAAATTCAATTGAGGGGCTGGGGAGATAGCTCTGTGGCACAAGTGCCTACCTGGCAAGTGCAAGGTCATCAGTTCAAACCCTGGTCCTGCCAAAAAAAAAAAAAAAAAGATTCAAAAACAAATTCAATTGACCATCATTGAAATTTTAAAAGAACTGCATCTACACTAAACATATACAGACTTCGTTCTTGTTGTTCCTTCAGCAATATAGCATAGCAACTGTTTTCATGGTGTTTCCACTGTGCCAGGTATTTACACATAATATAGAGGCTACCTAAAGTATAAGTGAGAAAAAAAATAAAAAATAAAAAAAATAAAGTATAAGTGAGGATGTGTGTAAGCTACACATCAGTGCTACACCACTTATGTATGGACTGGAGCTTCTGTGAGTTTTCATATTGAGGGGAGCTCTTGGCTGTGCGTAATCTGCCCTGAGATTGCTAACATGTGGGAAGTACTATTCTTGTCTCACCGAGCTCTCAGGTGAGAAGGAGACAGATGCACACCTCGCTTGAATCTTCTACAAGGCCCTGCTCCTTATATGGTGGGGCCTGCTAAGCAAATCCCAGGATTTCAACACAGACAGGCAAAAAAGAAGGGTCATGGGAGAACCGAAACTCTCCCAATGGGCACCATGGGTCTCGAAGCTTTGGGAAGGCCTAAGCCTACCCCTACAGAGCTTGCCCCATCATCTCCTTTGGATCAACTTTAGGTCCACTGATTAGGCAATGCAGCCATATCTGTGAAACTTTTTATAGAAGCCTGGAGTTTAGTGTTAGACTGATTAACAAGGGCATAGCACAGTCCGACACAGCTGACACATCACAAGGTATCACTCTGTGTCATCTAACAAACCAGGCCCACTGACTGACAGCAGCCGCAGAGGAATAGCTGGGAGTATCCTGCACACACAGTTACACCTTGTGAGCCAGGGACAACATTAGTCTCTTCTGCTCACCACCTCTGGACAGTGCTCACCTCTCCTCACTGCCAGGACAGGACAGTTAGGGGTGGACCCCATGGTACCCAGAGGACAGGAAGGGTACCTGGGTACCCAAGGGTGTGCACCTGGGTATTGTCTGGATGTTGCCTGCCCTGCCCAAGCTCAGTTTACTCCAAACTCACCATGCCCTGCATACCTGGACACAGCTGACATTTGAAAATGTAGGAAATACAGGGACTTCCAGGGACAGAACACTAGCCACACATAGCTGGCTTCATTGTGGGGCCCGCAGAAACCTCGTGCATGTGAGATTCTTCAGGTTTACAGAGATTGTGACCTGCACACTTCATTAAGCTGAGCCTTCCGCCTGATGGCTTGCAAAAACCCACCAGTTCAAGCACAGGGACAGCATAGTGACAGCCCTCCCAACCAGGACAGGGACCTTAGCTGGACTGGACTCTACAATGCTGGCAGATGTGAACCTTATGAAAAGCTAAGGATTGATAACAATGGGCTAGTGATTGATAGTCACTAGCAAACAAGAGCTACCAACAGAATGTGCTCAGAGTGCAGATGAAAAGGCCCAGGCTACTGGGACCAGGCTGAGGCTTTTTCCTTTTCTAACATCTGTTGAGGGCTTGCTGTATGCCAGGCACTGCACTCAGCTCTTTCCATCCAAACTTCCACTTAATCCCAGCAGTAATTCTCTCCAGCAAGTCTGTTACTGGACATATGTTTGCCTAAGGCTGCAAAGCCAGTAAGCAGGGGAGGCAAGAGCCCCACTAAGTCTGAGTGTAAGAAGCCTGTGTTCCTGTTAGCAAGGCCACCCCACAAATGCCCAGGGGGAGCCCTATAGGATGGCATGCAGCCAAGGAAGCCACATGGCGCCCCCACTATCCATGTGAGGGGTAGTTTCATGTGAGGGGGGCTCTGCCTGTGTGTTCTTTACGCCCCAACAGCATTGAGCCCTCATAGTTGGTTCTCTGGAAATCCTTTCTGGTTGGTGGTTGGCATCCCATGAGACATGCATGGGGCTGCAGTGGCATTCTCTAAAATCTCCCAAAGGTTCCACTCGAGTGGGAGCAGGACAGTAGCCACCTGGCTAGCCCCTAGGCTCAGTGTGAGCACTGCCTTGTGGAACGCCAATCATCAATCAGAGGCCATCTCGAGAACCTACTATGTAGGCTCAATGCTGTAGGGCAGAGACAACATTCAGGAGAGGGACAGGGCCCCCTCAGGCGAAATTGCTTCAGACCAAGTATGGAAAACAGGAAGATCAAGTACAAAGAATGCCAGGAAATGACAATGACAAGAGAGGGGACTCACCAGTTTCTTTTGTTTTTTGTTGTTTGTTTCTGTATTTAGGACAGGTCTACAGGGTCTCACTACATAGATGAGACTTGAGGTGATTCTCCTGTTTTCAGCCTCCCAAGAGCGAGGTTACAGGTGTGCACCACCACACCCAGTCTGAGACCCACAAGTTTTTCAGCACACAGAGCAGCCTGGGAGCGTGGAGGACTCTTTCACCCATTGGCTCAGGAGGGAAGAGCTGTGGGGCTGAGGTAGCCTTAGCTGCACACATGGCCCTCTGGCTCACACCAACCAGTCCCTGAGTACAGCAGCAGCAGAAAGGCACCTGAAGCCAGGGCTTCGTCCCGCCTGCAGAGGTGCAGCCACCAGCTGCCGAAGACAGCTCAGGCTCAGGCCAAGCCATAAACCACAGCAGCAGGCTTTGCACAAAGCAGCTACTCCCACCCAGCTCACAAGCTCTGCTTCAGCCTGGGGCCAGGTACTCTGGGTGACTAACTGCACCACCATAAGCCTTGCCACCTGCCCCCTTCCTGATATGCACCTGTCCTGGGAGTGTGAACAGTGCCCAGCGAGAAGGCTTCCCTGCACCCCTGCTCCTCCCTTACCCTGCTTTGCCATCCCCACAACACGCACACTTGCACACGCTCCCTTGCACCCTCTCCCACCCTTCCCCTCCATTTGTTTCAATGAACAGCCCCTTTTATCTATTCTGTAGGTACAAATGAAGCTGTCAAATTTGATCAGGCGCTTGATATGACAGGCTGTGGGAGTCAAGACCCCTGGAACAGAGTGGGCCTTGTCTGTCACAGCCCGCCTGACACTTCCCATAATGCCCAGACTGATGAGATTCTGAGTAGGGCCCAGCACATTTTCAACTCTATTTTGGGTGAAAACCCTTCTTGAAAGATCTTGAAAGGAGCTGGCAGTTCAGCCGCCCGGATGATTAATGAGGGTTGGCTCCGCTGGATGGATTCTCCTGGTGCCAATGGCCGTCCTCCCAACAGGCCCTAACACATTGCCTTTGACTTCCTCCGGCACTGCCCCCTCAAGGCAACACCCCCAAAACTTTTCCCACCATCCCTCCAACACCCCCAGCTACCCTGCACCTCTAGAACAGCCACCCCTCCCCAGTCCTCCTCACTGCCCAGCATCTGGACAGAGTTAAACTAGGGCAGAGGGAGGCCCCACCTCAGAGCAGGGCCTCCGCAAGGCTGTCCTGAGTTGGGAAAGGGCTGGGCAGGGACTACCACTGCTCCCAGCATCCTTGGCTAGATGTCACTAGCCTCAGTGGGCAAGGGTGGGCCCCTGTAGTCTCCCTCCCTGTTCCTCAGGCCTTCTGTGGACAGAAACCATGGATGTCTACCCCCAAAGAAAAAATCAGCCTCCTCAGATTTTGTTATTTCTTGCCTTTTTCCTCATAGAGAGTACTACTGACATGTTGGGCAGGACAGCTCTCTCTAGGGCAAAACACTCTGAAGAGGGAAGGAGGTAACCCCACTGACCTGTGGAGATAACTAAACTATCCTTCAGGACCAGCATGGCTGAGAACCACTGAGGGTGAAAAGCCCATATGGCCCATGTGCCAGAGGGCTGTGCCAACTTGCTTGAGTTGTCTGGGTTCCTCAAGCCCAGACTGGGGGAACACAGTGGGAAAGGGCAAAGGCGAGGCTGGACTCCCACCCAACCTGCCCCTACCTGCCCTCTCTCCTTGCCATCCCTACTGCTTTTACCCTCCCATGCCCAACTTTCCCCAGGAAACTGGGCTTATCATACTTGGAAGGAAGAGTGGCCCCCAGAGCTCCCCTAGGGTCTCCAAGCTTAGAGCCCATCAGGAATAGGCAGAGAGAGGACAACTAAGATCAAGGACTTGGGATGGGGGGGCAGACAGACAGACGGACGGACGGACAGACGGACGGACAGACAGACAGACAGACAGACAGAGCAGGATTTTATTGTTTCCCAGGCTGGCCTTTAACTTTTGATCCTCTTGCCTCAGCCTCCTGAGGATCTGGGGTTACAGACATGTACCACAACACCTAGGTTTACTCTACTCCTTAAAACATCAACAGATTTGTTTTTCAAAGCAGGCTCTGAGGCCCAAAGACTGTGTGAAGGGAAGCCAAGTCCCTGGAACCAGACAGTGGCAGAAGGAGCACATCCTGTGAGACCCCAGCACCAGGGAGGGCTCCCTGACCTCCACTCCCCATCTTCCTCTCTCTCTTTCCTTCTCAAGGGAGAGGAGGAAGTTCCAGAAGTGACCTATGCCAGCCTTACCGAATCCAAGAGCCTCCAGCCCACAGAGGGACCCAAACCATCCACTCACTCATTTGGTCCATTTCCTTAGCATCTATGACCTGCTGAGCCTTTAACTGAGCTCTGGGGAGACAAGACTAAGCTAAAGTGTTAGTTCCTGACCTCATACAGCTAAAATACAAATAAGGAGACAAAAACTAAGCAAATCAATGTATAGTTACACATTCTGGTCATGGTAAGAGCGGAGAAGCTGGGTGGTATGCAGTTTTGCAGCTGTATAGAGCAAAGATGCTTGTTTGGCTTATAGCTCGGCTCCAGAGCATCACCTGGGAAGCTGGAAGCTGCACAGGGTCCATGGGGGAGTACGGAAGACTGCATCCAGCTATGGAGCCAAACTGAGACACCAGCCACGTTCCCTTGTCCTGGAGCCCTGTCCCTTTTAGCTATGTCTTCATGGAAGGACAATGACTCAGCCAAGTATCAGAATGAAAAGAATACTGAGCTGGAGGAGAAGGGGTGAGTATGAGATTGCTAACCACCCTGTGGCCCCTAGCCCCTGGGACCCCAAGAACAGTCCAGGCAAGGCATGGCTCAACCCATCAAGGCAAGGGAGGGCAGAACAAAGGCAGAGTTTGTGTGGACCAGGGTCTCTTGATTGTAGTTTTCTGACTCCCAGAGCTGAGCATGGAGAGCTACTGATCAGAAGTTCAGAAATAACCACCCAAATCAATATATATTACAGGGCTGTCCCTGGGAGTATGAGGCATCAGGAGAGCTGAGTCTTCTCTCTCCCAGGAAGATGATTTTGAAATGAAATATAGAAGAATGTGCTTCTTACTTTTGGAAACTGATTGGCTGTGTAAGTCAGCTTTCCATTACTGTCACAAATACCTGACATGGTGAACTTAAAAAGACAAAAGGTTTCTTTGAGCTCACACTTGTGGAGGTTTCGGCCCATAGTTGATTGGCCCTGTTGCTTTGGAGCCTGTGCTGAGGTAGTACGTGATGACAGAGTATGCATGGCAGTGCATAGCTATTCTGTTAGAACCCTCTCAGAAGCCAAATGGATCAACACTGGACATAAAGCTCTCCCCATGACTCTTCCCTTCTTCCTAGGAGGCTTATGTCCCTCCTACTTTCACAGCTCTCATTTTCACCCTGAGCTTCTAGTATTAAGATTTTCTTCAACTCTTTACTTTCATCTCCTTTGCAATCTTTATTCCTGACACTGAACTACTAGCTCCTTAAAGGTGCCCAGAACAGAGCCTGGCACACGGTAGACAATCAGGAAGTGCTTGTTGTGCTCTATTCATTGAACCTGGTATAAGGCTAAACACTTGTGTGGTTTAATGGACATCATTAGCCAGATGAGGAAGAGCCACAGAGATAAAACACAAAGGACAGAAGGAATCATGGAAGGAAAAAAGAATACACACTGTCTTCCCAAGGCCCATTGACCAGGTGTTCGGTAAGGATCCCTCTCGGTAAGCGCTGCACCTGTGTCCAGGCCTGGCAAGATGGTCCTGACCCAGCTCCCTGAAGACTGTAGCTGAAGGATGAGCTCTAGGAGAGGGCAGAGGAGCACCACACTCCTCTTCCCACCAGCATGCAATGTACACGGTGGATGGAACGTCAGTTCATCCCTTGGAGATAAGGAATGAAGGCCCAGAAAAACACCATAGAAACGTGGCCCCAAGTCAGTCAGAGGGAGAAGACAGCCTGTTAATACATCTGTGTTTGCTAGATGGAGTAGAAATAGCATCTGAGTGAGCACAGGCAGGGTCTACAGGAAATAAGGATAGGCCGAGTCAGGAAAGTTCCAAGCCAGGAATACTGTCCAGAGCAGGCAGCTCAGACCACACCCCAGGGAGCCGAGAGCCCAGGAGCCAGGCATTGCATGTCCCAGGAATCTAGGGCAAAAGCACTTCTGTGCCCTCCACATACAGCTCTCTAGTATGCTTTTCCCCCTCTAAAAGCAGCCACCATGAGGACAGAGGCCATGGCCATTTGTTGGCTGCCATCTCCAGGTCCAGCCTGCACCCAGCCCATGACAGGCACTCCATGGGCAGTTACTGAGCACCACACTAGTGAATAAGGCCACAGAGAGGCACCAAGAGTGGTCCCATGGGACACTAGCTCTTCTTTCCAGTTCTGCAGAGGGCCCAGTAGACCTGCTGGCATTCAGCCGACTCCTGGACGCACACCTGGAGAGTGTTGAGTCCCCTTCTCGCAGACACAGGTCCACACCTGAGCAGCTTGCAAAGGCCAGACCTTATGAACATGCCCCCCATGGAGGCAGAGCCACGCTCTTTCTGGTCTTTCAGCATTTCTTCAGGGAGAAAATGAATTTTCCTGGCCTCTGGGCTATAATATAAAAACAAAACTACATGAAATAGGCCTAGGAGGGGAAAAGAAACAATATACTTTTCTCTCCTGTGATTTTTTTAGGACCTCAGCTTCTTTTCCCAATGAGGGGAGGCAGAGAGGGGTGCAGAGCCTAATGACCCTCCGCCCTGGTGCCAGGACCAAGGCCCCTGCAGGCGTGCAGTCAAAGGAAACTTTTCCGAGACTGATTATCAAGAGGGTAACTAGGTGCACGGAGCACATGTGAACGGGCTCCTCGTTTCCAATTCAGGACTGTCAGATGGTGATTAATGACTAACAGCCAGGGAGCGGCCTTGATTGCCAAGTGCCGTATTGTTAATCCTGACATTTAATGAGGCCGGACACAGCTCCACACCGTCATCTGCAAATAGCGTTCGACGGACTTAATTGGTTAAGTATTTGTGTGTGTGTGTGTGTGTGTGTGTGTGTGTGTGTGTGTGGCAAAAGAAAGAGAAAAATAAAGAAGTATAGGGCAAAGGAGAGGAGCAAGAAGCCCCAGTGAAGACTTGGCCTGGGCAGTCTTCTCTGTGGCAGCGTGGACAGCTGGCTTGTCACCTGTTCAGGCTGGCACAAGGGCCACAGGACTGAATCTGTCCACCTACACTCAGTGTGTTCCTAGCAGAAAAGCCTCCAACAGGAAAAAACTTTTGGGTACCCCTAGTGTGAGACACTCCCCACAGCCTCCCCTGCCCCCTCAGAGGGCAGCCAGGAACTGGCATTTTTTAGAAGTTAAAACACATGAAAGGAAGTTGAAAGAAGTTGTCTAGAGGTGGCCAGGATCCAAGGCTCCGGAGAAGCCACTTTTTCACTGGACTCAGATCAATGGCGCCTTGGCTGGCCTCACTGGGCGGTTCCTTCCCTGCCAAGACAGAACTATGTCACCCCCATTCCGGAACTCAATGCTTTCTTAGGAGGTGAACAGACTCCATCTCATTGTTCTGGAAATAGCAGCCCCGGCAATAGTGACAGAGGGGCTGACTGGGCAGGAATGCTTTAAGCCAACAGAGCAAGGTAGCAAAGGGCCTAGAAGCAGGGAGGTTGGCTCCAGAAGGCAGAGCAAGTCAGGACCTACCCATAACCTCACCACTGGGCCTGACAAGGACAGGGAAGTGAGTGGTATGTGGGTAGCCAGCCATCTAGTGGGGGAAACAGCAAACAGACACAGGCAGGCATCCTAGACATCGAATGCTGAGGGCCACAGAGCAGGCTGAAAACACACAGAATCAATAGGTCTGGGAAGGGCTCTGGAGACAGAAAGAGTTCAGGTGGAAGCTCTGAGAAGGCCATTATCTGAGCAGGCTTGGGAAATTAATGTCTACTTGTTACCCACCAAAAGGCTTGTGCCTCAGTGTAGAGCCCTAATATCAGCCACGTGAGCATCATCTGGGAACTGTTAGCTCGAACAGCCTGGACCCCACCCCAGGCCTGTGACTCAGATCTGCGCTGTAACAAGAGCCCCTAAAAAATGGCACACACATGAGGCAGAGGCGGTGCTCTGCATCAGGAAGTGCAAATCAAAGCCACATTGGGCTCTCACCAAGAATACAAAAAGCAATAAATGCTGTCAAGGATTGGACAGGGGCCTTCCCGCTGCTGGGGATGTAGATTAGAACAGCTATTGTGGAAACTGTGTGGGGGTCCTCAGAATAGAGCTCCCACTTGATCCAGCTATGTCCTTCATCATGAGCCCCAGGAGAATTACAGTTGGCACACCACAGGACCTCAAGGTCCTGGCCAGCGGCTCACCGCAGCCAAAATGTACAGTGAGCCCAAATCCCCATCAACTGCTGGAGGAAGAAAGAAAAGTGCTTGATTTACACAGAAGAATACTACACAGTCATCAAGAGGAAATGCCACTCACAGGTAAATGACGATAGCTAGAGGTTGGAGACACAGTCAGAAAGGCTAATGTGGGGCTGGGGAGATAGCTCCGAGGCACAAGTGCCTGCTGGGCAAGTGCAAAGTCATGAGTTCGAACCCTGGTCCCACAAAAAAAAAAAAGGCTAATGTTATGTTTTCTCTCATAAAATGGAGCTAGAAAACAAATTAAAATAAAAAATAGAAAAGAAGCCAGGTATGAACCTGCATGTCTGTAATCCTAGAACACAGAAGGATGAGGCAGGAGGATCCCTATGACCTTGACAGTAACCCAGGCTACATAGTGAGCTCCAGGTCTACCTGAACTACATAGCAAGAACCTGTCTCAAAAAAAGCTTAAATAAATAAAATTTTGGGAGACTGTTAGAAAAAAATGAAGGGGATGAAAGAAGAAAAAGCAAAGTGGGGTAACGGGGAAAGGCAGTAACCACAGCATGTGCCATATATGCAGACATATGCTAAAATGATGAGACTCTTCTGTGTAACTACAAATGCACTATCTTGTAATACACTAATTACAAAATATGAGAGGCAGTACCCTAAGTGCCCTGACCAAGAAGCCGCAAAGAAGGCAAACCTGACCCAGGGGCCCGAGGTTTGGCAGCCTCCCAGAAGGTACCCACTGTATCACCACCACATGGAGACATGCCTGCAGGCATGCAAGTACACACCTGTAGTCTCAGCTATTTCAAAGGCTGAGGCAGGAGGACCACTTCAGCCTAGGAATTTTAGGGTATCTTAAGCAACATTGCAAAACCGTGTCTCCAAAAAAAAGAAGATAAAAGCGGCCAGGGAGATAGTTCAGTGGCATAAGTGCCTGCCTCGCAAACACAAGGTCCCAAGTTCAATCCGCAGTACTACAAAAAAAAAAAAAAGAAAAGAAAAAGAAATGAAGAGTCTGGGCTTCTTGTTTTGGGGGCTAGGCAGAGCACCTGCACAGCATTATGAGATTCAGTATTTTATCCCCAGCACAGAAAAGAAAAGGCCCACTGGAGGCCTTGGTCCTTGGCAAAGGGTTCAAGTCACAGGCAGGGCAGACAACAGGCGTCCCAGGCCCAGATCTTTATTTTGGTCCAGAGGCTGAAACCTCACACTGAGGAACTCAGCCACTGTGGAGGTCAGGGTACTGATCCCTGGGTTAAGTCTTCCTAACCCCGACTGCTCTGCTCCAGCCTCTGTATCCCACACCTGTGCCTTGGAAAGTACTAATGAATGGCCAACATCTGTCCTTGTGACTCTAGGCACAGGGATGTCCCTGTGGTGACCCAGCCCACCAGACCCTTTCCATGATCCAGTGGTTCTTCCCCTCTCCTGCCTGTGCCTCAGCCCTTGGGGGCCACACACCATTAGGAGCTCACCCCACTTGGCACCTGTTCTTTCTCCTCCTCCCAGATCTCACTTTCATGCTTCATTTCTTTCACAACCAACACTCTGCTCTTGAGCATGACCTCTGTCTACCTCCACAAACTCCACTTTTGCTAGCTTCATCTAACACTCCTGTGACTTGATCCCATAACCCTGCCCCACTCTGAGAGGACAGGAAAGAAGATGGACTGGAAAAGCAAGAGCCCCGACGTCCAGTTACAGCTGCTCCATCTAGTTCCAGTGTCCTTCCTTGCAGAAGGAATGGATTGTCCTCTCCAGCTGTGATAGATACTTCATGATTTTTATCCCACAGAGTGATTGCAAAAATTAAATGAAATTAGTTGGAGATGTCATGGAATATACATTTTTTTAAATTTTATTTTATTTTATTTTATTTTATTTCTTGTTTCAGAACTTTTGTTTGTTTATTTATTTATTTTTATGGCTGGCTCAGCCTGCCCTGAGGGCAGGGCTGGCGCGGCATGTGGTGCCGGGGATCGAACCGCGGTCCCTGCAGCCGCCCAAGCTTTCCTAAGCAGGCGCGTTAGACCACTGAGCCATCCTGCTGGGCCCTGGAAGATATGCTTTAAAGATACTCAAACATCTAGAAGCAAGGAGATTCCCTTACATTGGTCAGCCAGCCCTGTGTGTCTAGAAGCATTCTGCTGTTACTATGATTCTATTTCCTGGCCAGATTGAGAGCAATGAGAGGGCAGAGCTGGATCTTTCTTGTTTCTTTCTCTCTCTTTTTTTTTTTTTTTCCTAATTTTATTTATTTATTTATTTATTCATTTATTTATTTATTTACTTATCTATCTATCTATGTATTTGGTACAGGGCCTCACCATGCAGCTCAGACTTGTAGTGATCCTCCTGTCCCAGCCTCCTCAGCACAGGGATTATAGTGTGCACTGCCATTCCTGGTTTCGGTGGCTGACACCGCAAGAGCCGGCACGGCATGTGGTACTGAAGATCAAACCCGGTCCTTGTGCTTGCCAGGCAGCACTTAGCCTGCCAAGCTGTCTCCCCAGCCCTTCCATTTCTTTTGAATCCTCTCCCAGTGAGTGGCACCCACAGAAGTGACCCAGTAATGTACTTACCCCATGACAATGTGATTTCCCCAGCTGCTCATGCATTTAAATTCACCATAGAAGCTCACAGAAAAGTGGTTACCTTTGCTGTGTAGGAAAGGAAGGTTTTTTTATAGAGTTCTTTTAAATATTCAGGTCTCACCTCTCATGAGGAAATAAGAATAATCCACCCCCTCCAAATTAGCTGGATTTGGAAATTCAAATGGCGGGCATTTATTTATTTATTCATTCATTCATTTATTTATTTAGTCTTTTTGAGACAGGATCTCACTAGCACTTGACAGGCTGGCCTTGAGCTCCCTTTGCAGCAAAGGCTGGTCTCAAACTGACAACAATCCTCCTGCCTCAGCCTCCTGAGTGCTAGAATTACAGGTCTGCACCACCATACGTGGCTTCAAATGGTGTTTTAACACTAGCTTGCAAATGAGCTCAGGTTCACATACCCAAGGCTTCATTCCATTTCCCAAGTTCTTCCTGGGTGGACTGGCTGAAGGAGAAGTATGGGAGCAATCCTGTCCTAGAATAGCATTTCAGCAAACACAGCAGGGCTCAGATAACAAAATAAACAGTTCCATTTAAGATGGTCATTTAGGGGCTGCAAGATAGCTCAGTGGACTAAGCACCTGCTTAGCCAAGTTCAGAGTCCAGGATTCAATTCCAGGTACTACAAGCTATGCTGGCCACTCCAGACATGCTGAGCTGGCCACCAAGTGGGGGGGGAGGGGACACTCCTGTAATCCCAGTGCTGAGGAGGCTGAAAACAGGAGAACCACTATGAGTCCAAGCTACATAGTGAGACTCTAGGCCAAAATACATCTTTTAAAAAAAAAAAAAAAAGTCATTTTGGAAAGACATCAGAGGTGTGATCCAAATATACAGTGGATGTTTCTTTTTTAAAATGTGTTACAGTAAAAGACACATTGCCCCCCACTAAAAAAAGACACACTGCCTTTAGTATGCCTCAAGATACTTCTCACTGTGAGCACACTCATCCCATCTTTCTTGATGCTTTCTAAAGCAAGAAAGTCTGAGATTCTTCTTTCATGAGTGTCTTTACAAGGTGTGGTCCAAATATAATGAATGCTGCTGTTCAATACAATCCAAAGCAAAGGTAAATTCATAAAAACATTCCCATGTGCCTCACCCATCTTATTCACCAGACCTGGTAACACGTGACTCCTAGCCTTTCCATAAAGTCAAATGACACTAAAGGATAACTGTCTTGAATCAATTCCAGACATCAAGACAGCCATGACATGACAACTGAAGAGCTTCCAGAACTGCGCCAGAGAGTGGTCAAGAGGGAGAATATTTTGAAGGAAATGAATGACAACATGTCTTTCCTTGCAATATTTTTTTAATTTAAACATTCATTATATTTGTCAATCACACCTTGTCCGTTTCTTCTACATTGCCTTGCTCAAAACTCTTCAGAACTTTTGTTCTTTTTTTGTTTTTGTTTTCTTCATTTGTGTATTTGGTGCAGGGTCTCACTATGCAGATCAGACTCCTGGTGATCCTCCTGTTTTCAGCCTCCCAGTGCTGGAATTACAGGCATGCACCACCATGCCCAGACTCTGTCACCAGCTCATCGCACCCTTGGGATCAAGGGCCAGCACAGCATGGGGTACCGAGAATTGAACCCTGATCCCTGTGCTTGCCAAAGCAGGCACTTAGTCTGCTGAACCATCTTGCTGGTCCCCTTCAGAACTTTTTGAAAACCATCTTTAAAAGCTGGTCACAATGACAATCTGTTATTCTTCTCAGTGCTGGGGATGGAACTCAAAGCAGCATACCTGCTAAGCAAGTACTCTACCACTGAGCTGCACTGTCATGCCAAGATGTCAGGTGTGTATGTGTTTGTTGATGGACACAGGGGAACATTCTCTTGAAGCCCACTCTATGAGAAGATGAATTGTCAGTCTTACTCAATTAGTCCAAAAATCTAAATAATACCTATCTTCTAATTAATCTTTTAATTCACATATAAGTAAAATGTCCAGGCAGGTTTGGTGGCACATGACCACAACCCTAGCACTCAGGAGGCAGAGGCAGGAGGACTGCCACAAGTTTGAGGCCAGCTTTTGCTATATAATGAGTTCAAGAACACCCTGAACTACATAATGATATTCTGTCTCAGAAGAAGAAAGAGAAGGGGAGAAAAAGGAAGAGGGAAGTGGGGAGGAAGGAGGAGAGGAATAGGAGGAGGAAGGTGCAAACTTCAAATGTGAGCACTGTGAAGATCTTCTTTCTTGTAGTTGCCTGAGTTTGTATCTGTAAAACTCCATCTCTTGGCTGGCTGTAGGGGTGCACACCTATAACCCCAGTACTCAGGAGGCTGAAGCAGGATACAGAACAAAATCCTGTCACAAAAAAAAACAAACGAACAAAAACCTTGGTCTCCTGAGATAGCCCCTTGCTTCAATCCTGGTTTTACTCTGCCTCCTAACCTCCTCCATACAACAACCTGAGAGACCATTTAGCATCCTACAGCACAGTAGGCAGGAAGCAGTGAAGGATCAAGGGAAGAGGAGAGGTGGACACAAATACATGCTCCCAGTGTCCCAGGTCTTCCAACCAAGCTTTACCTCCCAACAACACACACACACACACAGCTGTAAACCCATCAGTGGACTGACTCTGCATCACACACCATCACCCGGGCACCTCCCCAAAGCTGCACATATGAGCACATGAGGCATTGGGAGATATCTAGGTATAAGCCACAAAGTCTGGCTCCACCATATGGCAGCCTTGCTGCTCCTCAAACACCACACAAGCTCAGATTTGGGGCTCTTGATAATGGTCCCCTATCTGAAAACCTCTCTTCTAACTGGCCACCCACCCTCTTCCCTTATTCCTCCAAGTCTTCAGTTCTCACCTTCTCAATGAGACTTCGTCTAACCTTCCACTTAAACCTCTGTCAATCATCCTTTCTGCTTCATCTATTCTAGTTAATGAGTCTGTGCACACAGACATGCGCACCCTAGCTACACACACAATCCTTATCCCCATTTCCCTGCTTGTCTTTTCTTTTCTCCAGATACCTATCACACTGTATAATTGATCAGCATATTATTATAAGTATCTACCTGTGAGAATCTGAGCTCCAAAAGGACAATATCTTTATCTATTTAGTTGAATCCCAAAAGCCTAGAAGTGGTACACAGCCAGCACCTACTAAATATATGTTGGCTTGAATTGGATTGAATTGAATTAATTAATTTACATTGTCCTGCAGTGAGTGACAGGTCCCAACCTGCACAGTACATACCTGGCTTCTAGTTGCTTACAAAGTGGATGGAGTGGCCTAGAAACAAGTGTGTAAGTATCTGTTTGATTTGTGGAACTCACAATGCTGTAAGATATTGGGAGGGATTTGCACAGGATAAAGAAGAGAAAGAGTGATGGCTGAGACTTTCTCTTCTATTTTTTTTGTACTGGGGTTAAACATAGGGCTTTCACATTGCGTTAGAAGCCCAGCACCATCACCACCCTCCTTTGAGAGCAAGTCTTGCCGAGCTGCTAATTTGCCCAGGCTGGTCTCAAACTTGTGATTTTCCCATCTGCCAGAGAGTTGCGATTTTAGGCGCACACCACCATACCTGGCTCCCAGCCTTCCACCCAGCCCTCCTCCCAGCACTGCCTCTGTGATCGCATTCACTCCTCTCTTGCCCATGCTGCCCATCTGCCTATAATCCTCTACCCTTATGCACCCAGCCCTTGTCCAGCCATGCTTAGCGATTCTTCCACACAACTTTCCTAGATTTCTCTTCTATGCCACATGTGCTTTCTAGCTGACCACTTAGTCTATAGGTAAAAGCATTAGGTGTGTATGTGTGTAATTTCCCCAAGTAAGAATCATATCTTTGCTTTCTTCTCACATTTTAATGGAATCAAGCACTTTGCAGGTAATGGACACCCAATACTGGTGGCATCAACTGTTTAGTTACTAGGCAAGATACAAAGAGAGGGCACTCCAGGTAAGATAGGATACCAGTGCAACTTGACGAGAAGTGTTGATGCTTGGGCTGAGGATGCAGCTCCATGACAAAATAGTTAGTTTCCTAGCATGTACTTGGTTTAGCTGCCAGCATAGCAAGGTAAAAATATCTCCACATGGTGGAACCATCCCAGGCCAACTTCATCAGAATATCAAGGAATGTGACCCAGGCACTGCTGTATCTTTAAAGTTCACCGAGTGATTATAATGTGTAGTGAGAGTTAGGAGGCTAAAGAAAAAGGAGTGTGCAACAAATTGGAAAATAGCCCTAAATACCATAATTGGGCCTATCCTTCTTTTGTATTCTGTCCCTATTAGTTTGTCACAGGGATTTGTCTTTGTCACAGTAGTCTGGCTGAATTGAGTGCGGACAGATGCTTCTGTCCTCTGCCTATTGCTATAATGAGTAGCAAGAGGTCAGAGAAGCCATGGAGAGAGCAGACAGCTCCAACAGAGGTGGCCAAGGTCAGGGTTAATCTGAACCCATGGGATCCAAAAAAGTCTGGGGAGCCAGGGATTTAACTCACCTCAGGCACAGCACCTTCCTGACAAAAATGAAGTCCTGAGTTCAGTTCCCAGTACCAAAAATATAGAAGTTTAGGGAAAGTAGATACTTTTGAGGCCACCTGGATACTTGTCTTGCGACTTCCCCCTTTCCCAGCTGTTAGTATTCCTCACGTACTCTTATGCCTGCCCATCAGAAGAGCCAAAAGGCATGTTAATTATATCCGGGCTACTGTTTCAGAAATTCCTGGCTAATTCTTCACATCCCTCCTCCCTTTACACCCTATGAAACCTGAGAAGTTGAATCTCCAATCTCCAAACAGTTACCTGGCTCAAGTGCTCAAGTGCCCTGAAGAACTGTGTGTCCTTCTCCTGGGATGGTCCACAGATGCCCTTAAGCCCACCACCTGTCCCAGAGGCCATCTGTCCCAGAGAGACAGCCCAAGCAGCCACACCATGCTTCCTGTGAGCTGATTTCAGGGGTACCTGGGCAGACCTGGCCACCTCTGTGCCCACCCTACCCCTTGCCATACCTGGCACACACCACAGATGCCTAGTGCCCCAGTGCCACAGCTGGGGATGAGGCTGAACATAAGTCATTCTGGGGAAAGAAACTGGTGGTCCTTCATTCAGAGTGAAGGATGAGGATGAAATCATTGCCCAGAGCAAGGTCTCCTTGTTCAGGAGGGGACCTGGGGTAGGAATTGGAGGAAAAGGAAAATAAAGGGAAATATGTTGGCACTTAGTGAGTGGCTGGAGGGAGAGAAGGGTGTGCCAGGGAATGAGGGGGAAGGTGTGGAAAGATGAGCTGGAGCCCTGACAAGAAACTTCCCCAACTCCACATGTTCACCAAGGCCAAGGCCCCTTCTGGAGCTACCTCCCTCCAATCTATGCATGGCACCCCCACCTTCCTGGCCCTGGCCATCCACATTGAAGGTGACCCTTGAAAAGTCCAGGGAGAAGGCACCAGCACACCCCATCTACCAAGAGGTAACTCTAAACTCTAGTGCCTTCAGGCCAGGGGAGGAGAGGAGGGGGTAGGAGGTTTTTCCATTTCCATTCGCAACTGTCAGGAGGGTGATTAATGACCAACAGGTTTGGAATCGCCTTTATTGCCAGATCAGTATTGTTGCCCGTGACAGCTAATGAGGTTGGACAGGCTTCTCCACACTGGGCTTTATGGGGCTCTCTCCCTCCCCTGCAGAGCTCACAGCCTGCCAGCTTTTGTGCAGGAGTGTCCAACCCCCACCCCCTTCATTCTTGCTGCACCAGCTTCCCCAGCTCCCTGAAGCACCATCTCACCCAGTACCTTGGCCATCCACAAAGAAGCCCCCATTGTGCTCAGAGATACCCATCTGTGACACCCCAAAAGTCCTCTTCCCACCCTGCTGAAGCATAAGCTGTAGGACTGGAAGGAAGGGAAGGACTAAAAGCAAACATTACAACACTGGGCTCTAAGAAGAAACTCCAAAATACTTGCTCTGAACAGTCCCAGGGCAACTCTAGGGAGCCCTCCCATGGCAGCTGAGCATTCCTGCCTTCTCCAAGCTCACCACCTCAGTCTGCAGATGTGGGAAGGGGTGAGGATAGAGGCCTGAGGGAATTCAGGAAAGCAGACTTAAAGCAGCCCTAGACTGTGGAGCCTGGACACATAGCTCAGCGGTATAGCCCTTGCCTCACACACATGAGGCCCTGGATTCCATGCCCAGCACTATTTAAAAAGAAGAGGAAGAAGATAAGCAAGGAGAGGAAGAGGAGAAAGAGGAGGGAGGAGAAGAACAACAAGGAGGAAGAGGAGGATTTCTAACCAACCACTTAAACCAAGATACACAGAGCCAGGTTTCAGGGCAGAAGTCAACCTGGTCCTAGCTCTAAGGGTAAGGAAACACTGGCTTTGTTTTCTGCTCTATTATAAATAATATTTACCTTTATGCTAGTTCACATCTTGATATGGTTAAGCACGTGTTTGCCTGTGGTTTAATATTTGGAGGAGCTGGAGCAATGTAATAAGCAAACAGTTTAAAACGCCCAGAAAGACCCCCTCAGCTTAAAAAATCTATTACTTTTCAATGTGATATAAATATATTTTGCTTCTGCTCAGAGCAATTTCCTAGTTTACTCTTATTAAACCAGGAGACGGCCTAGCAGGGTTCTTGATTTATGAAACACATACTAGATTCATTAAAACCTTAAAAGATTTAATACATTTTATCAGAACATTAAATCTGTGCAAGCTTTTTAAATCAAATACCTGCCATATTTCATCTCCCACACCCTGCATACTTAAGAACACTAAAATGTAGACTGACAAACATTATGGGTGTTTCAGGCCTGATTTCTAAGTGCATTAAAGTCCTCCCCTCTAGGATTTACTGCCAAGCCTCTGCCCAGGTTTGATCTTCCAAGGAATAAGTGATTCTCCTCTTTGGAATTCAGATCAGTAGAGCGAATAGCTCTGTAGGCATCAGGCAAGCACACAACAATCCCACCTGTTCTAGCCCATGGCCCGTGCTTCCCACTCTCATGGATTCTGAAGAACGCCACTCCCTCCCCATCTTGTCTTCCTTCAGAATTTTTCCTGGGCTCTCTCCTAAAGTTTGAACCTGGAGTATCTATCCTTCAAAGGCCAATGTGTCTAAGTCTTGTTGGCACTACTGGGAGGTAGTGGGATCTTTAAGGGGCAGGACCTTGTGAGGGGAAGTTAGGTCACTGTGTGTGGCCTGAAAAGGATACAGGGACCCTGGCCCCTTTCTGTCCCCACCATGCCTGATTGCCACGAGGTGAATGACTTCCTACACTACACACACATCCCATGATGTGCAGTGCTGCCATAGGCCCAAAACAATGTGATAACTGCCCATGGGCCAAAACCTCTAAAGCCCAAGAGCCAAAATAAACCTGACCACCTTTAAGCTATTGCAACAACAGAGAGCTGACTAACACACTGTTTCCATGTGTGTGCATACACATCTCTCTATCCTTACTTCCTCTGATACGCTTAGCCCATGTAGAGCCACATGAGCACATCTGTCACACACTTAGGCATATTTGTTCCTGTTCCTAATTGTCCCCATTTAAATTTATACAGTAGTGGTTATCAGCTGGGGACACTTTTATCACAACACACACACACAGAGGTGACATCCGGAAATACCTGGAGACATCTGTCACAACTGGGTGGGGAGGAGTGGCTATTGGTATTTGAGAACAAAAACCAGATTTGTTGCAGGACAACCCTCCTACACCCGAACTGTGTGTGGCAGGGAGAGAGGATAGGACAGGTGGTAAGGGAAAGAGTGAAGAATCTCGTCATGGTGGTACATGCCTGTAACCGCAGCACTCAGGAGGCTGAGGCACAGTGGTTGCCATAAGTGAGCCCAGCTTGGGCTACATAGTAAGCTCAAGGCAGCCTGAACAATAGAGCAAGACTCTGTCTCAAAAACAACAAGAAAAAAGAATGAAGAGAACAGGAAGGGAGGAGATGGGAAAGGAGGGGAAGAGACAACAGAGGAGGAGGAGGTGGCAGGGGGGAAAGAGAGAAGTATGGGGAAGGGAAGGGAGGGGAGAGGTAGGGAGAGGGAGAAAGCGGGGCTTACCCAGCCTAATAGGCCAGCAGTGTAGAGATTCAGAAAGCCTGCCGCAGAACCTTAACTGTTATCTGTGGACTCTTACTCATCTTAATATGCTTCCATCCTGTGTAACTGAATCTTCAGGTTCTTTCCCCACTCAGTATCATTTGCCAATAACTCAGCAGATCTCTGAGCTTGCAGGAAATTTGATTCGGTGACCACTGACTGGTGAAGGGGAGCTGATGTTCTAAGGCAGTGGTGGCAAGCCTATGGCACAAGCATCACTGTGGGCCATTACCACTGAAACCTCTAAGACGTTCACTATCCTGGCTCTAGAGGCACCTTCTGAGACCTGGGTCTGACGAGGGCTGGATTAGGAGAGAGTGTGGAGTGCACACTGGCATCAGAGCTTTTCAGAGGAAGTTTGGGCATACTCTGGTCTGTCATGGTGCCATGGATGTGTTTTTGGTGTCTTGTTCTGACTTACTGTGTTCTATTGGTGGTACTGGGGACTGAACCCAGGACCTTTGCACTTCAGCCACAACCCCAGCCCCCAGAGTTCCCTAAGTCACTAAGTTGCTCGAGCTGCGCTTGGACTTGGGCACCTTTCCTCATGGGCTGAGAAGTGCCTGGGTATATCCTGATCATTACAATGAACTCCTAACCAGCCTGGAGTGTGGGCTTGGCCTCTGAGTTGGGACAGCAGCTGTGTGTGGTACGTGTATGTCAGTGGTTAGCAACCTGTGGTTAGCAGCATGCAGGCTCTAACTTTTGCAGCAAGTGGCACAGCAAAGAGGGCAACAGGTGACGGGGGTCAGTCAGAGGACACATATTTGTAACTTGTTGCTAGTGTTTCACTGTTCATATGGACCTAACTTCTGTTCTGATACATGGAATATTTTCCAAGATTACAAACTCAGGGAAAATACTACTGGACATGCAATCAGGTGATTCTGCCCTTTTCTGGGAAGTGCTGTAACTCTCTAATCTGCAAATTCTCACCTGGTCAGTGGGCTCTGAGTGCTAGCATTCTCAGTGATTGGTAGAAGGGTCAAAAAAGCAAGTGAACAGAAGGTACCTTTAACATTTTAAAGGCTCACGTGATGTCTGTTATTTTATTCAATCAGCACTTATCCAGTACCTCTAATATTACAATAGGGAATGATGTTACACCCTTGGGCCCAAGGGAACGGGAAGTGAGCAGGGCAGAGCCCTGGGTGCTGTGGAATCTGACAAGAAACACCTGGAAGAGTCTTGAAAGATGAGTAAGTGGTGGTGTACCAAAACAGACATAAATAGAACAATACAAAAGCTGGAGGCACAGGTAGGGGATCCTATCACTGAAGATTTTATATCTCTAGCTAAAAGATATGAACTTTTCTATGGGAATCCCACTATTGCACTTTTAATCAGAAAAGATAAAAGGTAAGTCAAAGATCCCATGAGGAGGCTGAGAAGTCACCACACAGTATATCACACCTCATGTGTGGTCTTCGAGGCCCTGGACCACTGATTTAAGGTAAGGGACAAAGTGGAGATTAAAACATCCCTCATTGAGCCGGGCGTGGTGGTGCACGCCTGTAATCCCAGCACTTGGGAGGCTGAGGCAGGAGGATCGGTGTGAGTTCCAGACCAGCCTGGGCTACAAAAGTGAGCTCAAAGCCAGCCTGAACTGCATAGTGAGACCCTGTCTCAAAAAGACAAAAATAAATAAATAAATAAAAAATAAATAAATAAAACATCCCTCACTGCTTGACAGCAGACTGTTACAATAACCCAACTGAGAAAGCCCTGAGTTGTGTAGAGAGAAGGGACAGGATCATGGAATAATTGGAATTTCAGGACTTCTGGATGAGACACAGCAGGCTGGGGGTTCAGCTCAGTGGCAGAACATTTGTTGGCTGATTATATAGTGAGGTCTTTTTGGGAATGCTGAGTTTGACACAGGGTAGCAATACAAATTTAGGGTTGTTACTGATGAACTGGATTCTATTCCCAGCACCAGAAAATGATAACATTCGCCTGTAATCCTACAACTTGGGAGGCTGAGGCAGGAGGATCAATGTGAGTTCAAGACCAGCCTGGGCTACAAAAGTGAGTTCAAGGCCAGCCTGAATTGCATAGTGAGACCCTGTCTCAAAAAGATGGAAAAAAAAATACCATTAATGTTGAGACCACAAGAGAACATCCAGTAAGAAAAGGTAGCCAAGGGGGTAGGCTGTGACTTAGTGTAAAGCTGCGGCTGTGCATGCACAAGGCCCTGGGTTTGATCCCTAGCACCACAAGCATCCTCAGAATCCAATGGTAATGATATCTAGATGCAGGGCCCCTGAGAAGTAGAAAACATTTTCCCAATACTACACTAATGAAAAGCAGGAGCCATAAGCAAAATCCAGGCAATCTGGCTGGGAGCTGAGCTTACCATTATGTTATACTGCAAGTTTCTGAAACGTGAATTCATAAACACTTGCATGAAAAGAATCATCATAGACTTATCTGCTTGGCAACTTTGGATGTTGAGTCATAACTATCACAGGCCACTGTGATAGAACTGTTAGGTCATCAGCTACTGAATCTACCTCTTGACCCTAAGCAGGGCCACAGTAAATTCCTCAGGCCTGGTTAAAAGGCCCCTGACAAGGAACCCCTGGGACTGCCACACACCATTCATGCCATTCATGACAAAGTTTAACTTGCCAGTACTGGGAATTCAACCCAAGACCTTCACACTGAATACATTCAGCCCCTTTCCAGGTTTTATTTCAAGACAGTCTCACCAAATTACTAAATTGCCCAAGCTAAACTAGAATTTGTGATCCTACTGCCTCAGCCTCTCAGAGTGGTGGGATTACTGCAAGGCAATTCTTCAACCACAAATCAATTATCATATTTTCCTGCTCATAACTCAACCACTGAGTAATATTAAGTGTGCCCAGAACCTGGGAAGAGAAGGCTTTCAGGTCCTCACAGGATCTATAGGATCAAGCCACTGACCAGTGGTCACTGCCCATGCTGAGCACAGCGTGGGATCTGGAGGGACCCTCAGACATGGCAGTGGGCACTCTATAGCCCACTTCCTGGCTTAACTGAACAATGCTGGCACATCAGACATAACCACCCTGGGCAAACCTATGAGAGGGAATCATCCATCAATCCTAAGCAGCCATGCCTAGGAAGCGTGAACTATCCTTTTCCTACATGCTGCCTTCCCAACTCTCTCTTTTTCTTTCTTTCACTAAAAGTTTTTCATTTCCCGAAAGCAAACGCGTGTGTGCGTGTTTCTTTTTATTTTCGGGGCTGAGGACTGGACCCCAGTCCTGGCACACCCTGGTGCGTGTCTTTAACACCCTGGCCCGCAAGTTCTGCCTTGGCCTTCCCGGCACACGGCCTGCCTGTGGGCCCGGCCCGAGTCCCTGGGCCAGCGCTGGAGGATGGCCCCCGGACCCGCGAGACCCCTCAGGGCGCAGCGACCGCGACAGGCTCATGCCGCCTGGACACGGCTAGGGGCTGCCAAAGCACCGCAGAGCACTTCTCGGTTCTGTTCTTTAAAAACTGAGATCGAAATTTTTTGTTAATTACTTTGTGTTGCCGTGTCGACCTCAGAGGCCGAGGTTCCCAGAAAAACTGAACCGGCAATACAGAGTCGGGCTCATGCGACAGCACCAGGGGCTGCGCCGCGCTGCGCCTCCGCACTACGCCCGCCGGCCGGCCTGCTCGCCCCTTCTCCAGAAGAGGAAAAGCTAGGCTTGGCAAGCTCCGCAGTGAAAACCTTGGAGAGTGACACCCGCGGCCACGCGCGCCCGGCCACCCGCTACTCTGCTCACCGGTCCTGGTCCGAGTTCAGCCCAGCGATCCAGACCGGCTCGGGTTGCGTGCGCCCCCTCGCGGCCGCTGTTGGACACTGACCCCCTCCGAGTGCGAGGGGCGGAGTTGACCGCAGAGGCCGGGGTAAGGGGGTGTGGCCTTTCGCGTAAACTGATGGCGTCAACGGAGCGACGGGCCCGGAAGGAAGTAGCGTGCTGAGTAGTGAGGCGGTTTCTGCGGTTGCACGCGGGTTCGGGCGAGTACGGCGCGCCTGGAGGGACAGCGTGGTACGCGGCCCCCGCCCTTTAGTACGCGCTCGGGGCCTCTGCGGCTACAGAGCCGAGTCGCAGGGCTACAGGGCTCCGGGGCTTCGGCCCCAGCAGCCTCATTCTGTCCGCGGGGAGCCAGGGAAACCCTTGTGCCTGTTCCCTCCCTGCAAGCCCCAGGCGGGCCGAAGCGGAGGCTAGCGGGGGTGCAAGCCGGTGCTGGAGGAGGGCAGGAGGGGCACGAGGTGGGCAGGGAAGACCCGGGAGGGTCCCGAGCACAGGGGACGCGGCTGCGCCCCTCAGACCTCTGCGCCCAGTCGCTTGAGAGCCGCGCTCATGGCCCGGGCGCACCCCGCCCGACTCTGCTGTCACGAGAGTTTTTCCAGAGCCTCCAGTGTCCAGGAAGTTGAGGTTCTACCTAGAAGCCAGCAGCTCCTCGCATCCTGGTGCCTGAACGCAGTTAAACCCTGGAGCCCAGTGTCCCAGCCTGGAGCATTCAGTTTCCCCTTTTTCCCTAGACTCAAAGGAGCTGAGGGTATGGGTTGTGTCTTCTCTAGAGCCCTGTCCCTTCTAGGGCCAAAGAAATGTCTGAGAAGATAGGTAAAAGCCCGGTGAATCCAGCCCTGGAACTCTGCTACCTGCTGTCTCTCTTAAGCATCTGAGAGGAGGAAACGGTGGTTTCCTTTGAAACGGCAGCAATTAGAACTGGGAGGCTCTGACTAGAATTACACAGCCACAACCGCCTGTCATTTGGCATCCTCTAATTTGGGCCAGCCTAGTGCAGCTGCCTGTCTTTCCTTGACTAGCACAAGTGGCTCCAAGGACAGCATATTTGCATTCACAAGAAGAGAAAGCTGTGTTCTATACCTGCCCATTTGGCTCTAAGTTTTCCTAGGGCAGAAGCCACCACCTCTTCAGGGTGGTGGAGAATATGAGTCCAGTTAAAGCAGGGGCATGTTGACTGACAGCAGGAAGAAAGTGTGGCTCTGTCCTGTGATCCTACTACAGCAGGCTGCATGAGTCACTTTCAGGAAGCTCAGCTTGGTCACAACCTCTCACAGGCATAGCTTGTCGCCTTCATGTCAGACAATAAATTTTTTCTGTATCTTTTTCCTAGGATAAAAGTTCACTGATGGCTCAGTTGGGAGCAGTTGTGGCGGTGGCTTCCAGTTTCTTGTGTGCATCCCTCTTCTCAGCTGTGCACAAGATAGAAGAAGGACATATTGGAGTATATTATAGGTAAGACAAGACAGACAGAATTTGCAGCGTCCTATTAGATGATTCCCTTTCTGAAGATTCTGCTGAATGTCGGTTTCTATTTTATTGAATAGGGAAGTCTTTTCAGGGTTAGCTTTTATATCGGTGACAAGATAGGACTTGCGTGTGTGTTTGTGTGTGTGTGTGTGTGTGTGTGTGGTTGAAACCCGCCCTTCATATTCTGTCATGATACTGACAGGTGTGTTTGTTGACTTAGAGACAAGCCTCAAGGAACCAGCATTTCTTGCAGATCATTTCTGAAATAGTGTCTCTTGCAATCATTTGGGAGTCTTGGTTCCCTCAGGTTACCTCTTTAAAAGCTCTGAGTCCCAGTTCTCTATGGCATTCTCAGAAATAAGCCCACTCTAATTTAGAAGGCTCTTCTAAAATGAACATTTCAGAAAAAGCTAAAAGCCCTGCAGATTGATTTATGCCAATCAAGACAATTCTTGGAATGGTGCCCCTTCCAGTAAAAGAGTACATTAAGTCCCTATTTGTTGTGCTTTTAAAATTATCTTTGACTTCATAGTATAAACCAAAGAAGCACTTGTAAATCTCGGGCTGCTTGCCTTTTTGTAACTGTGACAAAGTTTTTTGCTTTATAGCTTTATCAATCCCTTCTTAAATGTACTATGATATTTATCTCTGGGTTGCTAATGGCAAGTTCTAAAACTCCTACTGAGCTAGGGATGTCACTCATCATAGAACATGTGTGAAGTCCTACATTCAGTCCCCAACCCCCAAAATTAAGGTATATTAAAAATTCTTCTTTTGGGGGCCCGGCAGGATGGCTCAGTGGTCTAAAGCGCCTGCTTGGGAAAGCTTGGGCGGCTTCAGGGACCGCGGTTTGATTCCTGGCACCACATGCTGCACCAGCCCTGCCCTCAGGGCAGGCTGAGCCAGCCATAAAAAGAAATAAACAAACAAACAAAAGTTCTGAAATTGGGGCCTGGCGGGATGGCTCAGTGGTCTAAAGCGCCTGTATGGGAAGGCTTGGGCGGCTTCAGGGACCGTGGTTCGATCCCCGGCACCACATGCTGCGCCAGCCCTACCCTCGGGGCGGGCTGAGCCAGCCATAAAAATGAGTGAATAAACAAACAAAGGTTCTGAAACAAGAAAAATAAATAAATAAATAAATAAAATTCAAAAGTTCTGAAATAAGAAAAAAAATAAAATAAAAAATATATTTAAAAAAAAAAAACTCTCAGCCAGCGTGGTGGCTCACGCCTGTAATCCCAGCACTCGGGAGGCTGAGGCAGGAGGATTGGTGCGAGTTCAAGACCAGCCTGGGGCTACAAAAGTGAGCTCAAGGCCAGCCTGAACTGCATAGTGAGACCCTGTCTCAAAAAGGCAAAAAAAAAAAAAAATTCTTTTGTTGGGTGTGGTGGTATACCCCTGTAATCCCAGCACTTGGGAGACTGAGGCAGGAGAATTGTTGCAAGCTCAAGACTAGCCTCGGCTACAAAGTGAGCTCAAGGCCAGCTTCAACTGCATAGTGCGACTCTGTCTCAAAAAGATGAAAATAAATAATTAGAAAATAAAGTTCTTTTGAGTTGGTCATGTCAGTGGACTCCAATAGTAGCACACCAGTTGATAACTGTTACTACATGTTACTGCTCTAATGGATTGCCACAAGAGAAATTGATATAGCAGACTAAAACAAACTTTCTCATCATGAGTGTAGCCAGGAATTCTGCTGTCTTTGTTTCACTTAACCTGCCTGTATGTTTTTCTCCTTGCAAAAGCATGAATAATGGTTTTATGTTTACCATTAGGCTTGTTGAGGTGAATATGGAAAATGATCTCTGAACGTGGCTGTGGCACCTGTCACCTTTAAACATTTAGAAGGTGACTGGGGAGATAGCTCAGTAGAATAAGCGCTTACCTGGCAAGCACAGAGTCTTGAGTTCAGTCCCCGGTACCATAAAACAAACAAACAAACAAAAAGGTTTAGCAGGCTGATGGGAAAGTTGGCCCACATGGCCTTGATCTGACAGATGCTCTTTCTGCACTGACCTTGCCTCTCCCCCCTTCTTCTGCAGAGGCGGTGCCCTGCTGACCTCCACCAGCGGCCCTGGTTTCCATCTCATGCTTCCTTTCATCACGTCATATAAATCTGTGCAGGTATATTTGGCCTGTATGTTGTAGTCAGATGGCTGCAACTTTGGGTTGTAGGGTAGGACATGGTTTGAAATTATTGAGTCCCTGGGTGAGTAAATGGCTTTCAGAGACTGATTTAATGAAACTCTTGGAGCTTTACTCGATTCTTGAAATAGCTGAGTGGAGCCTTAGCCCATCAGCTACAAGTGATAATTATTTCTTCACTTCAAGACAAAGCCAGAGAAGAATCTGTTACAGGTATGTCCAGTCTGTGGCCCACAGGTCACTCACCCACATTTTTTTTTTAATGCTATAATATTTTTTAAAGTGGTTTTTATTAACCATATCATATATATTTTATATAAGACCTAAAACAATTCTTCTTTCTACAGCCTAGGCAAAGCCAACAGGTTAGATACTCAGTAGAAGAAAGTCAAGTCATAGGCTACCATGATATGAAGAAATACAATATGACAGTTTTGCTGGTTCTTATTTGAACTTCTGAAGCATGAGCTTAATTTTTTTGGAAGGAGGAAGGAAGTTGGATTGGGTGGGGATGTGACATCAAAATTAAGAGTAAGATTAGTTGTAACACATCTAAAGCTCAGCTAAATTAGAGTAGACATCTATGAATATGTCCAACCAGGAAGAATCAAGGACAACTTAAACTAACCCAGCAAGGTGCAGAGATTCCACATAGTCATTTTCCCACTTAACATGCTCTGTGGTTTTCACAATGCATTCTGGTCCATTGTATATCATTTGAGTCTCATAGTAATCCTGAGAATGGACTGAGCATCTTTAATAAGGAATCTGCTATTTCAGAACTAGTAAAATGGAAGAGTACAGCCTTAAGGTTTCTAAGATTCCTTAACAAGTTCACTGTGGGCCATGCTATAATTCATATGTCCTACTGTCAGGCAGCTTGAACTGCTAGTGGTGCATGCATGACTGTCCCATCAAACAGCTTTTTATTACTTTTATTGGTAAAAAGACAAAGTGATGAGATTCATTTGTATCAGCAGTGGTACAAGCTGCTAGATGAGACAGTCATGCATGTGCTACCAGTGGTAAAGCTAGCAGAAACATGTTGAAAGTCTTAAGATTTTAAGATTCATAATCCCATGTCTTTTTCACTAAACCAGCATTACTCTGCTTGTTCCCATGTGGTCAACTTACAGGGAAAGTGGAGTAGGTACCTTTACTTACTTTAGAATTGCACCTATAAATATTATAGATAGATACAAAGTAATACCCAGTCATGTGGGGCTAGGTGTCAAAGGACTCCATCCAAAACGTGAGAACACAACACTGTTTGGAGGTACATCTCAATGACCAGACTTGAATGCCTCCCCAAGGGACAAATTGATATTGTACTGTCATTAGCACCACCTGGCCCAGTGAACCCAAATATGCATCAGTTGCCCAGGTGGGTGACAGAACATCTGGACCCATCCCTTCCCCAAAATGGTCTTTTTCTCTCCTTGTACCCTTGCTGCATGACCTGCTTCCCTATTGGATTAGTAGTAGCTAAGCATCAATACTTGTAATCTTACTGGTTGATTATAATTTGACCTATATTTGTACTCATTTTGTGGTTTTGTACCCACCTCATAATTTTTACTCTATTAAATATTCCTGGAGAGGACCAGGGAGAGAGCCCAGTGGTATAAGCACCTGCCTGGTAAGTGCAAGGTGCCAAGTTCAATACCTGGTACCACCAAAAAAAAAAAAAAACATATATTCTTGGAGAAATGTCCTCTTCCAGGTCCCATCCTCTCTCTCAGGAGCTATCTTGTAAAAAATCTTTCCTATACTTCCTTAAAATTTGTTCTTTGATGTCAGAGGACACGTTTTTGACAAATTCGACATCTAGAAGGTTGAGAGTTAAATTTTCTCCTGTATCATAAGGAAGGGGGAGCAAGTAGGATATCTCTATGTAACACAGGCAAAGCTTACTTCAAACAAGTAAACAAGGATGAGGGCATTCCAGATGCTGAATTATGACAAAGTTACTTTGTCACTGTCCACTGGTCAGCATTTGGTATTTCTTTTGTTCCCAGACAACACTTCAAACAGATGAAGTAAAGAATGTACCTTGTGGGACCAGGTAAGATGCCCAGAATAAAGCTGTTAAGCCCCAATAAGCAAGAGGAAGGGCTGGCTGCTGGCTAGCTGACTGCAGAAAAAGACAGTGACACAGTGTCTTGATGGTTTTACCAGATTCCCTACTCCCTGCCTCACTATGTTGCACTTGAAACAAGACATCGAAGTACACGAGAGACAATCCTAGGTTTGAGAAGGGCTGGAGTGCCATGATCAGTTTTATTAGAATTAATATTTGAGCTAAAGTAATGGTAAAGCCAAAGTGAGAAATATTGACCATAAAATTCTGCAGTGACATGTATTCAGCAAAAGATATTACTGTCCCAGTTACTCTTCTTTTATTGCTGGGCCAAATACCAGACACACAAAATGAAGGAAGGAAAGGTTTATTTAACTCAGTTACTGGAGGTTTCAGTCCATACTCAGCTGGCTGCAAGGCAGACTGGCACATGGCAGAGGACAGCAGTCTACGGTGGCAGAAGACAACAAAACAGCAACAGCAAAGGGGAGGAGCAACAATGGCTACAGAGAGCAAGTCTGTCTCTTGTTACATTCAGGCTGTCCTCTCCAGGCTGGGTGTAGCACTCATACCCATAATCCCAGCCTTGGATTATGAATTAATCACAAACGCTAGAACTGTGCCTTAGTAACTGCATGAGGCTTTGGGGGGACAAATACAAACCATAACAACTACTGGTTCAAAAAACATGAGCTGCTGGTTTTTTTACTGGAACCCTAAAGGTCTTGTTTGGCTGAGGAGGTATTTTTAGGAGGTGTCATTCCTTAGGAGATTGGGTTGTTGCTGCAAACTGTGCAGATCTTGGAGATTCAGGCTCCTTTATGTCCCACAAATGCTTCTCCTTACCTGCCAGTCATGTATCTTGAGAGCTACATCATATTCTGGGGCTTAATTTAGTGACATCTGTGCCCCTTCTTTCTCCAATAGTGGTGGTGTGATGATTTACTTCGATAGAATTGAAGTGGTGAACTTCCTGGTCCCAAATGCAGGTATGCCTTCTATTTTCTCCTCCCGAAAATCCTGCCTCCCCCAAATCTGGCTTGGCACCTCAGAAAAAGAGTTCTGCTGTTTGAAAGAAAGTTTGAGAATGGAGTCTTGCTTGTTGTTACACTGACATCAGTCCTCATCTTTCCAGTATACGATATAGTGAAGAACTACACCGCTGACTATGACAAGGCTCTCATCTTCAACAAGATCCACCACGAGCTGAACCAGTTCTGCAGCGTGCACACACTTCAGGAAGTCTACATCGAGCTGTTTGGTAAGGAGGCCCCCACTGCCTGGTCCTGAGCTGCCACAGGGTAGGGTAAATGGTGCTCAAGAAGAAGTCACTGGTGTTCGTGAATAATGTGGATGACAGTGAAGGAAGATCCTTGGTGTGGGCAAGCTTGGAACAGTGTGGAATACAGTAGTTGCTTCTTTTTTTTAATGTATTTGGTACAGGGTCTCACTATGCAGCTCAGACTCTTAGTGATCCTCCTGTTTTCAGTCTCCCCAGCGCTAGGATTACAAGTATGTACCACCATGCCCAGTCTCTGTGGCCAGCTCAGTGTGCTCAGGAGCTGGCATGGCACATAGTACTGGGGATTGAACCCCAGTCCCTGCACTTGCCTAAGCAGAAGCCTAGTCTACTGAGCTATCTCACCAGCCCCAGTATTTGCTTTTGGCCAGAAACAGAACAGGAATGGAAATGTGTTCTCACTGTCCCTAAAATATCCTACAATGGAGATAGTATCGTCTTCAGAAGAAACTTAGAGGTTATATGACCCAGTATCCTCATTTGAAGAGGCCCAAAATGAGAAAGTCAGAGCAGGCTGATAACAGAGCTGAAACTAGAACCTTGTGCTCCTACCTGTCACTGAGGCCTACAACGAGGAGGTCAGAACTAGCTGGTAGCTGATAGCAAAGCTGAAACTAAAACCGTGCACTCTGAGCCAGCTGTCACCTGGGTATTCTTTTCTTCCACGTTCATGTGTCCCATGCCACTCTGGGCAAAGGTGATAAGAATGACATTGGCCATGATGTACTCTAGAAGGGAGTGTGAGCCAGAGCTTCCAGCAGCTCCCCAGTGTGTGTGTGTGTGTGTGTTTCATCTGTCCCAATAGAGATGAGTAGAAAAAAAAGGATCCACATTTTTTATTGGATACCTTTTTTCCTTTTAAGTGGCAAAGAAAAAAAAAAAAGTTCAGTAATTGTCATACCTCCTATCTGCTGTTGTTTAAACTTGCTTTTACTATAGTGACTGTAATTGTCATTTACTCCAAGCATGTACTAACAAGTTTTTAAAAATAAGTGGAAAGGGCCAGGGACATAGCTCAGTGGCATAAGCAGCTGCCTGCCGAGCACAAGGTCCTGAGTTCAATTCCTGGTATTGCAAAATTAATTCATTAATTTTTTTAAAAATCTTTTTTTTAATTCATTAATTTTAAAAATGGAGAAAAATAATAAACTTGCTTCTAGAAATTTCCTAATAGCTAGTACTAAAAGTTATTGAACTTTTCATGAAATTAGCACTGGAAAATGATTTTCTAGGAATTCTCACAAAGCAGACCTTGAGCAAGACTTTTTTTTCCGGGCTGGGGATCAAACCCAGAGCCTCATGCCTGGTAGACCAGTGCATGACTGCCAAACCATAGCTCTAGTCCAAGAATGGTTTAAGAAAGTAAAATAATTGTTATAGCCTTTCATTATAATTAAGCAAATAAACTTTTGTACTACTGAAGATTTAGAAAATCATCAAAAATCAGTTAATTTTCTGCAGGAGGAAATGAAATCTAAATTTATTTTACAAGGTTTTATGTTTTATTTTTTACTTTGGATTCATTGTGTCTTCAAGAACACTGGTAAATTTGCCTCTGATTTTTGTTACTCAAAATAATGGAATTGTATCAAACATTAGTTTTTATGTCTGACTATTATTTTAGAACTTGTTCCATTAAATGAATGTTGTAAAATATTTGAAACAGTAGAGGACAACGTATCTCTCATGTCTCTGAAGAGAAAATTAAAATAACTGCATAGTTTTGCATTCAAAGACTTACTGTCTTATACATAAATTTAGTAGCTTAGTGAAGTACAAATTTTATGCAGAGGAGCTAAGAAAATGATTTTTCCTTTGAAACTTTTTCCCCAGTTTCACTCTTGCCAGCAAGGACTGCTTTGCCTGGAATCCAGTAATCCATAAAGGAAACTAGAGTCCAATGATGGTGTCCTTGAGCTCCAGGGAGTCATGAGGTTCTTCTTCAGCTCTCTCCTCAGAATGTTCACAGCCTCTGCTTTTTTTTTTTTTTTTTTTTTAAACCAGGACTCGACTCGAACACAGAACCTTGCGCTTGCCAGGCAGGCTCTGTCACTGAACTGTGTTCCTGGCCATAGTCTCCACTTCACATGTGACTGCACAACCTTCATCTCTTGTTCCCCTGCTGTCTCCTTTTTGTCCATTTTAAAAGACTGTTTTCTGGGGCCCAGCAGGATGGCTCAGTGGTCTAAGGCACCTGCTTAGGAAAGCTTAGATGATTTCAGGGACTGTGGTTCGATCCCCGGCACCACATGCTGCGCCAGCCCTGCCCTCAGGGCAGGCTGAGCCAGCCATAAAAATAAATAAA
Source organism: Myocastor coypus (assembly GCA_004027025.1). Lineage (NCBI taxonomy): Eukaryota > Metazoa > Chordata > Mammalia > Rodentia > Myocastoridae > Myocastor > Myocastor coypus. The sequence continues at coordinate 74,770 of PVJA010002100.1, forward strand.
TAAATAAACAAACAAAAGTTCTGAAACAAGAAAAATAAATAAATAAAAATTCAAAGAAAAATAAAAGACTGTTTTCTAATACTTGCTCAAAAGATAACCTGCAGAACCCCTTGTGTTTAGTGATATAACTTAGTTGGAATTATTATCATCACCCTACAGGTGACATGTTAGTAGTACTACTGAAACACTGTACCAAATATTTCTTCCTAGCTTTCACCCAGGCCATGGATTTCTGCCATATCTAGATTCAATTTGTGCTTGTAAATGACATTGATTTAGGGAGCATACAGGCCACTGGCAGGCTGGCTATATTTTTTTCTGTTTTCTGAGTTCTAAGGGATTGAACCCTTTCCATTCAGCTATGTCCCCAGCCCTTTATTCTTTATTTTGAGGTAGTCTTACTAACTTGCCCATATAGGACTTGAACTGGCTATCCTTCTGCATTGGCCTCTCAGAATGCTGGAACTACAGGAGTGTGCCACCAGGGCCAGCTAATAAGGCCACATAAAGTTGCTGGGAGCTAGGAGTGCAACTAAGAGATAGAGCCACTTGCGCAGTATGTGCAAGGCACTGGGTTCAGCCCGTAGCACCACAAAAATAAAAGAAAGAAAACTACAATATAATTTTGATGGAAAACTTAATAATAGTATTTGTTTGTAGTTGTTATATTGTTAGGCCCATATCTGGTGGGAGGTGCTAGCTAACTTTATGGCATTTCTTCCTTAATGCTAAGAGGTGTGCAAGTTAGCAGTATGTAGAAATATTACAGTCCCTTGTTACCGGTACACAACAGTTGAAGAAAGCACTGTTATAAAATCCTAATAATCCAAGTATGGTAATTAAACAGCTTCTTTTGTTGTCCTTGGAATGGAATCTAGATCATTTGCAGGACACTAAGAAAATACTCTTATCCTTTAGCTATATCCTAGTCAACAGGTTCGGTTTTGGCTGCTACTTGGCTCCTATGGTCCTTAGTTTTGGCATCTCTGAGAGGAAAGAGACTTGCCATTCCTCTGAGAGCCTTTTTTGGGCACAACTGACTAAGAAATGACCACTTAAAGCAGACAGCAGCTGACAGTGACTATGTAGAACTCTCAGCCTGGTTTTATTTTCCTCATCTTTGAAGCCGCTGCCTATCTTTTGGAAAGTTCTAAAATGGCTAGATTTAATTGCTCACCTATTTTCAGAGGACCCGGCATAACCGTTCCTTCTGCTTCCTTGAAAATGTGGGCTTGCCTTCTCTTGCTGCAGTTATTCTGGGGAAAACTGCTGCCTGACATAAGAAATATGCTCGGATTGTTCTTTTTAAAAAAAAAAAACTTGAATTTTGTAGGTGATGGTTTACATTTTCAACAGCAAAGGTAATTTTTACCTCCTGCCCACAGAAAGAATACTTTACTGGGTTGCTTGTGTCTAGGCTGCTTAGATAGGCACCTTCAGCACTGCAGTAGACCTTCAGGTTTCTGGACTGGTGTACTTTGTTAAGTACACTTGTTTGGGAAGACCTTTAGCCTGTGAAGTCCATTCCTGAGCTAGTATTCCCACTTGTTCCATGCCCTCCACCTTACAGAGAGTATAAAGACTGCTTAGTTGTTTCTTTCTTGATTCCAGATCAGATTGATGAAAATCTCAAACTGGCTTTGCAGCAGGACCTGACCTCCATGGCCCCTGGGCTTGTCATCCAAGTAAGCTTTGCCTCTGTGGGAGAGCACCCCCTCAGTGACATTGTACCCGCTGTCCAGGGATGTGCTTTCTGCCCAGGAGAGGAGGGTCTAGAGCCTGTAAGAATGTATATCCCCAGATCCTTGACTTTCTCAGCAGCTGCTCTTTGTGTCCTCCCCCAGGCCGTGCGGGTGACCAAGCCCAACATCCCGGAGGCAATCCGCAGAAACTATGAGCTGATGTGAGTATGTCCAGCCACACCAGGTTCTGCACTAACTCCCTTTCTGGAGCACCTGCTGGAACCTGTCATGCTGTCAAATTGGGCAGCAGTCAAGGCCTCACGAGGCTCTATCACTGTGACTAAGAGCACAGGGGAGCTCTGGAGATCAGTGGCATTTTTAAAAGGCCGGGGGCTCTGTGCTGTGTTCAGTGACTCACACCAGAAGTGGAGATAAGAGAAAGAGATGATGCATAGGCAAGTGTTGCTTACTAGGAAGCATTCACGTTTCAGTTGGGCTTGAGATCTGATCTTGTTATATTGTCCATGTTGGTCTGGAAGTTCTAGGCTCAGGTGATACTCGCACCTCAGTCTTTTGAGTCACTGGCTTACTAGGCACCAGTGCCACTGTCTCTGGCCTTTATGTTAGGTTTTCTTTCCCACAAGTTATCCTGGAGGCAAAGGAAAACCATGTAGCTCTCTGCTGTTGTAATGTCACAATACTTAAAAGCAGAAGGCTTCATTTAAGCTCAGGGTTTTCACCAAGTTTAGTGCAGTCACTGGCTCTTGTGGGGCTGAGGAGAGGCAGAGCATCGTGGCCAGGTGCAGGTGGTGATGCAAAGCTGTGTCCCTCCTGGTAACCGGATGCAAAAAGAGCTCCCCTTTGTAACACAGACCTTTCTCCAAAACCCAATGCACAGTGAGGCACAGGGAGCCTGGTCTACTGATGAGACTGGAGCCATCATGACCCAGGCACCACCTGAAGGCCCCACCTCTACACACTGCTGCTTTGGGCACCAAGCCTTCAACACAGAGCTCTTCAACAAGAGCCATGCTGCTATTTGCAGTAGGGTGCAATTTGCCTGGGCCCATGAGCAGCCTTCCAGAGGAGAGTGAGCAGTTAGTGCACCTCTCCGCATGGAAGAGCTTGGTTCTATAGCAGATAGTGAAATTCCTTGGAAGCTTTCTATTGCGACCTCACAGCTGCCTACTTTCTTCCCTTTTAGGGAAAGTGAGAAGACGAAGCTTCTCATAGCAGCTCAGAAACAGAAGGTGGTAGAGAAGGAGGCTGAGACAGAGCGGAAGAAAGCACTCATTGGTCTGATTATGGTTCTGTGCTCCCCATTTTGGGGCAGGAGGGCTGGAGTTCGGGGAGGAAGAGTTTTTACTACCTTTCAAGTGGAAGGAGGTTTTCCTGTTAATTGGTAACCCTAAACTAATGCAGTATGTCCTGCACACTTACTGTGAGCTGTGCACTTTCCTGCCACTTGATGCATGAAGGAGCTCTGTCTTCACAGCCACCCTGTGAAGGAGACACTCATGACCTCATTCTGAAGCACAGAGAGTTAAGTAATAGTTCCATAGTCGCATAGAAATAAGTAGGGGGCTGAGGTTCCAGGCCCAGGACTGGCTCTAGAAATTGTGCTCCTCCTGGTCATTACACTACAGGACCACCAACCCAGCTGGGTGCTTCCTAAAATGAAATGCCTGGTAGAAACAGTCCTTAAAACACTCCTTTGGGACTCAGGTGGGGTAGCTGTCACCCTCGAACACTTGGGAGGCCAAGGCAGGAGGATTCCAGTGAATTCAAGGTCATCCTGGAGAACATAGCAAGACCCTGTCTCAAAAAAAGAAGCCAACACTCCTCTGAAAGAATTCCTGTGATTTAGAAGTTAGAAGTCTTAAAATAAAAATAATAAAAATAAAAGAGTTAGAGGTCTTCACCCTCCTCAGAAGAATAGCTCTGCTTCATGGTCTGGTTTCCACCAGTGCCCATCTCATTGGTACCCACTTCAGTGGTGTGGTGCTTATATGCTCCACCCCAGTGTGCCTGGGGCAACCCCCAAGGACAGCCACTGTCCCTCTGGACCACCACCACTTAGGTGAAGAACAAGATGATCAGTCTTTCTCAACTTCATTTACACAGAGGCAGAAAAAGTGGCTCAGGTTGCAGAAATTACCTACGGGCAGAAGGTCATGGAGAAGGAAACAGAGAAGAGGATTTCAGAAATTGAAGGTGAGCAGAAGCATTGATACTGGAGTTTCGCTCAGTTCCACTTCTTGACAAGCATGTGACAGAGTCTGTCCTTGGGCTCTGTAGTCTGTGTTCTCGAGTATCATGACCTCCCTGAAACATGATTCTTTCTGTGTTTTTAAACTGAATTTGGAGATACCTTGAGCCAGGTTGGTGTCTGGTGCTTTCAGAGAGGTCCATTCCTTTACTCAGCAGATGTTGAGTGCCATTGTGCACAGGCACTTTGCTAGGCTGAAGAAAAGCAAATCGTGGTCCCTGTTGGCCTGGAGCCCATGGCTTTGCAGGGGCTCGAGTTGGCTACGGAGGCAGCCCACTCCCTTCACCTTACCTGCCTCTCCTCAAAAGTCAGGTGATCCCAATTTTGTGATCTCTAAGTCTGTACTCAGGGTCAGTAGGTCGTTCCAAAGACACATTGCTCAGCACCAAAAACATTGGAGCTGAAGTGTTCTTTACTGGCTTTGCATTTCTACCTCCTCCTTCCTATCTTTGTTTTATTTCACATGATGCCTTCTCAAGCAAACTCCAGGACAGAAATGGGCCCTCGGGTCAGCTCCAGCCCTCCATGTTGTCTCCAGTTGTACTTATGGTGCCTGTCAGGCTTGGTGGGGCCACTGAGAATCTGGTTGGGATTTTACAGAGCAGTAGCTCCCCACTGGGAGCTCTGAGCAAAACAGCACGTTTTACCTCTCAGAAGCTCTGACACTGTGGTAGCTTGGTTGTGTGGCACCTGCACACACACTACCCTCCCCAGGCATTTCTGCTGCCAGCTCTGCTCCCATGAGGTAGGCCTGATCCACAAGGCGAGGAGTAGATGCTACATATCTGTGGGTGGCAGCCTCTTGTGGATAATTTCTGTCAATGTGTGATTTTAGCCATAGCAACAGAATTGTTCCATGAGTTTCTGTCCTGGAGAGATGCTTTCAAAGCACTTTTTCTTTCTTGGTTGATCTTTAAAACTAGCATAATAGGGGGGAAAACCTTTTCCAAGCTCCACAAATGAGGAAACGAGAACACAGAGTGAGAAGGCAATCTTCCCCAAGTCACAGAGGCTATCAGGAGGAAAGTTACAGAGAACAGAACATAATCTGTTTTGGGTTGATTGGTTTGGGGGGCTTCGTGCTAGGGATGGAACCCAGGGCTTCATTCATGTGAGGCAGGTACTGTACCACTGAGCCACAGTACCAGCCCACACATAGTCTCCTGATGGTCCCTACTGTCCCCCACCCCAGATGCTGCATTTCTGGCCCGTGAGAAGGCAAAGGCTGATGCTGAGTGCTACACTGCTCTGAAAATAGCTGAAGCAAATAAGGTAAAGGCGCAGCGTGGTGTCAGGTTGGGCTATATATTGCAAGTTGCTAGTACCAGATGACTGCCACACTACGTCTTTTGTGGCTGCCCTCAAGAACCCTCAAGGACTTCCCGGGGCAAGAGGCCTCCACAGAAGTTTTACTTTGTTGTTAATTAATCGTGGAAACTTCTATGTTTAACTTCTATGTTTCCATGTTTAACAAAAATGTGAAACTTCTGGCTGGCCAGATAGCTCAGTGAATTAAAGCACCTGATTAGGCAGAGCACAGAGGCCAGGGTTCAATTCCCAACACCCCTAAGCTCTTCTGGTCCTGCCCCTGGAACGCGCTGAGCAATTGAGACTGGGTGTGATATCACATGCCTGTAATCCCACCTTTTAGGAGGCTGAAAACAGGCAAATCACTACGAGTCCAATCTATGTAGTGAAACCCTGTAGACCCTACACTAAATACAAAAAGAAAAGTGAAATTTCTAAGACTCTCACCACTCTGTCTGAACGGCCATAATCTACTTTCTCTGAGAGAATCCATGTTACTTGTGTTATCAGGGAGACCTGGAAGAGTGAGCTAACCCATATGATAATGAAAGGGGACCCACCCCAATTTTCTCTAATATTTATCTCACCTAAGCCTTCTTTTTCTGTTTCTTACAGTTGAAGTTGACCCCAGAATATCTACAGCTGATGAAATATAAGGCCATTGCTTCCAACAGCAAGATTTACTTTGGCAAAGACATTCCCAACATGTTCATGGACTCTGCTGGCACCCTGGGCAAGCAGTTTGAGGGACTAGCAGACAAGCTGAGCTTTGACTTGGAAGAGGAGCCTATGGAGACCACGGGGAAGGAGAACTGAGAAAGTATACAACCTCAGATGACACTCAAAGAGATGTTTATTTTTTAAAGTGAAACAGACTGCGCCTTCCTCCCTTACTACCTTCTTGGATTCCTCAAGTTGTTGTGAAAAAAAAAAAATGAACTTAAATCTATTCCCCTTCCTGGGAAGGGAGGGTAGGGATTGATGATTTGGGATTTTATTCAGGTAAGTAGGTTGCTTATACTAAGATTTGTAAACCATGGCTTTGACCTCTGACCTACAGGCACCAACTGTGGCCATGAAGGTGGCTTTGTTAGGAATACTGTCACTAAGCAGCAGTGGGTGTGATGTAGGCTGCTGCCTCCACATGACTTGATTCCTCACCCCTAGCTTCTGGGGCTCACAGCTGAGCAGTAGACATAGCTGCAGGGAGCGTGTGACTTCCCTGGAAGTTTTGTCAGTGCACAGATGGGTCGTTTCAGAGGCAAGATTGGTTGGTTGGTTGGTTGGTTGGTTGGTTGGTTGGTTGGTTGGTTGGTTGGTTTTGGAGCCCCTCCTAAGGAAGAACTGGTGCTAGGTTTTGCAAGATTTTCTATACACTACGCTCCTTTGTCTGGGGCTCAGGGTAGTGGCTCTGACTATTTCCCAAGTCAGGGCTTCATTCTCTCTACTACTCAAGTATTTTTGAAATTTTTCACCTTATCTGTGATTTGGTTTCTTCTTCTGAAGTAATCTGTCTTTGGTTCCACTCAGCATCAAGAAGACAGGAACAAATAAATGTTTTCCTAGCTGCTGAGATGGGATCATTATAGCCACTAGCTACTGTTGTATCTGTTTGGCAAATTGTGTTTGTATGAGTACAGTGTCTTTTTACTGTTGTGCTACAGGGAGGAGCTCCACAGCTACATGTGTACAAAGGTTCAGCACAGGAATTTCATAGCGTAATGCCTTGCCTTGTATCTGGAGTCTGACACAGTGCTAGAGGGAGTCCAGCCTACATAGCTTGAGATTTTAAATCCAGAGCTCCACACAGCCACTTAGGGGTTAAACTGATGGTAAATCTCTGGAGACTGCTATGGATGGGAGTCAGGAGTTCATGCCCACACCCTTGGGCTCATGATGAAAGCAGCAAAATGCATTCAAAGTACTTTGTTTTTGACTTAGGATGAGATCATTCATAAAGATTTGTATTGGGCTGGGTATATTGGCGCACACCTGTAATCCCAGGACTTGGGAGGCTGAGGCTAAGGCAGAAGGATCATTTCAAGTTCAAGACCAACCTGGGCTACAAATGAGCTCAACACCGGTCCACGACCTGTCTCAAAAAGATAGAAAAAGAAAAAAATAAGATTTATATCTTACAGTTGGAGGAAGAAGTGCAACCTGTACAGCCCATGAACAGTGCACAGAGTGTTAGAAGACAGCCGTCTGGTAATTTGCAAGCATATTTTTACCCTGCATAATAACAATGCCCACCTCAGGTTTAGAGTTTGCACTTATTATTAGCTGCCCCCACTGAAAAAAAAAAAAAAAAATACCTACTATATCCCTCTTTAGGTGAACACTGTGAACACTTTCTGGCTGTAGTTCTCACCCCTGGAGTTTCAATTCCATGTCCTGGCTTATGGTTTATCAAATGGCATAGTACTCAGTCTTGGCAGGAATGTGGGCAGCATTCAGCCTAGGAAGAGACAAGGTATTAACTCCTCTTCCATTACACACTGCCCTTCCCCATTCTAATTCTTGGCTCTAAGAATTCTCAAACCACTGTTCCCTCCCACACGTTTTGCAGGCAGCAGAACATACTCAGCAGTCTGCCTCCTAGACCAGCATGACACCCTCACCTTCACCCTCTTTAGTGTTAGGACAGCCTAGTACCCCAGCACTCCCTGTCCACACAGGGAGTTCTTGCTGGCAGACATCAGCATATACTACTTCACCCCAGGAGAGTTGGGCACAGTTATCTTCGCTCCAAAGAATGCTTTTCTTGGGTTCTTTACCTGAAAGTCTGGGTACCAACATTCTTCATTGCTTGTCCTTTGGCCACAAATGACCCTCAGTAAATTTCTGCTGTACCCCTTCCATGTTAATATCACTTCTTTTTAAAAAAAAAAAAAAAAAAAAAAATGGAAACATGGTCATGCCTGGCAGCATCAGTACAGTAGTTGTGGGCCCTGTCTAAGGAGTTTAATCATGGAAGTCAGTGGTCTCCTGACCATAGGATGACTAATGGATCTGTGTGACTTTGTCTTTTTAAACTTATTAGAAAATATGATTTTAAACCATTTTCATTCTAAATGTGTAAAATGTGGTAGCCTGCAATTTTGTAGACAGTGAGGTACTGGCTGTTGTTTTAAGTGGGGCTTTTATCAAAATAAGTAACAGTTTATAAAACTTAGATTTTATAGGATTTTCCAAGGAATAGTCATTCGGTGGAATGTTTCTGAAACTTTGCGAAAGTGATTGCTGTTCAGTGCTGTTTTTAATCACTTTTTTAAATATAAGGACAGAATGTTTGTAAGGAAGCCAAAGTTTGTTAATGATTTTTATATAACAAATGGATTTGGAGGGACTGTGATCATACTAAAGAGGGCATTATTAACAAAGCTTAGCAGTATATTGATCCCAAATAGGGAAATGTTTTGTAAATGCGTGGCTGTTTCTAGGGGGCTGGGTACCTTTCAACACTAAAACTTCACCAGCTGGAGAGTAAGTAGTTTATCATATTTACTGACTTTGCCTGTTTAATTGAAGATAGATTTTTCTTTAGCTACTCTGTGTCTATAACCCTAACCACTATTACTTGGTTCTATTCAGTAGGGTTCTAAACAACATTTTTGTTATTTCTTTGTAAAAGAGGGAATAGCCAAGCATTGTGTGTTTATATTTCCATTCCTTTTTTATCTCTATTTTTGTGTAGGCTGATGTCTGAAAAGTCAAAAGTAATTTCTTCAAAGAGCCACAAAGGCTTAATTAATGACCCCCTTTATAATTGAGAAATGATTCTTGTTATATTAATCATTTTTAAATGATACTGCTGGATTCATTGTCTTGGGCCGATAGCTGGAGGAATTGTTTTGGACAACACAAAAAGGTCTTGTGTGAATTTATGTCTTAGTTTTACTGTTAGTCTTGTTAAATAAAATGAGTCCATGTTCACATTTGTGTTAAAAGTAAAATTTAGTAATAGCTGTTATTAAGATAAATGATAAAAAGAAATCAAACATTGGTCAGAGTGTCAAATTCTCCCCCCAAAAAAATATTAAGATAAAAATCCATTACCAGGGGCTAGAGAGATAGCTCAGTAGAATAACACTTGCCTGGCAAGTGCAAGTTCCTGAGTTCAATCCCTGGTACCACAAAAAAAAAGAAAAAGAAAAAAATTAGCATTATCAACACAACACTAACAAAATAAAACCCTTAATTTTTGAACATGACAATTCCTAGTGGATGCTGAAGACATTTATCGTTTTTAAAAATACATGGCTAGGGGCTGGGGAGATAGCTCCGAGGCACAAGTGCCTGCTGGGCAAGTGCAAGGTCGTGAGTTCGAACCCTGGTCCCACAAAAAAAAAAAAAAAAAAAAAAAAAAAAAAAAAAAAAAAAAAAAATACATGGCTGCCAAGCATAATGACTCATGCCTAGGAGCCCAGCGCTTAAGAGGCTGAAGCAGGAGGACCACCACAAACTCAAGGCCAACTGAACTGTATAGCTCAGCCCTGTCTCAAAAACAAGAAACCAGGCTGGGGAGATAGCTCAGTTGCCTAGGCACCTGCCTCACAAGCACAGGGATTTAGGTTTGATACCCAGTATTGCATGCTGTGCCAGCCCAGAACCTGGGCACACCTAGCCAGACCCAAAACTGGGTGTGGTGGTGCACACCTATAATCCCAGTGCTGGGGAGGCTGAGACAGGAGGATCACTGAGTCCAAGCTGCATAGCAAGACCCTGTACCAGATGATAGAGAGATAGATAGATAGATAGATAGATAGATAGATAGACAGACAGACAGATAGATATTAAACAGACTGTGACTCATTACCATAAGGCAGAATTATTTTCAGTTAACCCAAAACATTTTAATCAAATAGGTCAGTTCCAGTCTACCAGGTGAAGTGATGTAATGACCGAGTTAAGTGTGAATTTCAGACACAGAGTAATTTGTGTACAAATGGATCCTCAATATTGCAGTGGGCATCCTAAAATATATAGAATCCATCAAAAAAATGTATACCCACCTCAGCAGTCCATGGGCTAATAAATGCCTGGAAGCTCCCGGCCACCACTTCAGTGTCTCTTGTAATTGTAATGGCCAAAAATAACTTGTATTAATCTCATGCCTCAACAAATTTAGTATTAAAATATTCATACAGGGCCAATGAGATAGCTCATTGGGCTGAGCACCTGTTTAGGCAAGTGTAGGGACCTGAATTCAATGCCCAGCACCACATACCACGGTGGCCTGGCCCCAGGTATGCTGAGCTGGCCACTGAGACCAGGAGTGGTAGCACACATCTATAATCCCAGCACTGGGGAGGCTGAAAACTGGAGGATCACTACCAACTTCGAAGTGAGATCCTGTACCAAATATGTAAATGAAAAGGGGGGAGGGCTGGGGCTATAGCTGAGGAGGAGAGTATCCTTGACTTTAGTCCCCAGTACCACAACAAAAACAAAATTATTTAGAAGACCAAAGCTCATAGTCAGACATGGGACTTCCAGTACTGTGGGTGGCTGAGGCAGGAGGATCACAAGTTCAAATCCAATCTGAGCAATCATTGACTTAGTACACCCTGTCTTAAATAAGAAGGCTGGAGATACAGCTCAGTGTGAAACCATGGGTTAGAACCCCAGTATGTCCCTATGTATACACATGCCCCTACCACATGGGCTAACCCAGAACAGCTGAAAGGGAAGTTTTTAACAGTTCACATCTTAGAAATTCATAATGGTCAGCTTGCTTGCTATTATGTAGCTCCCGGAGCATAAAAGATTAGCCTGAAGAGTGGGGTATTTTGAAAGAATTCCTACGTTGGGCCAGTTTGAAAATGGTTATCTACAAATAGAAAATAATCCAGGGATTGGCATAGATAACCTTTTCTTAGTCTTCAGAGGCTGCGTGGAATAGCATCACTGTCACTCACCATGAAAGATCAGGTGACTTCTGAAAGTCCTCATGAGGCTGAGAGTTCAAGAATCTTCAGTGACATTCCAAAGCCACTCTGTGACAGCATTTTATGGAGGTAGGGGAATGCTGTCCTAGATGACCATTTCAACTGGAGGAGGTGTGATTTCTCCATTTCTCTTCAAAGCCAAGTGACCAGGCAACAGTAATTTCTTATTTTATCTCTTTTTTAGTCCCCTCAAAAGAAGTCCCACTGTGGGGTCAGAAGGAAACAATTTGAAAAATTATGTATGGAGTTTTTTTTCATAAATAATGCTGCAGACCACAGAAGAGAATTTTTAAAAAATCTGATGGCATTTGTAGTGAACAGACTTTATTTCAGGTTGCTTATAACATCTGTTCCTCTGGCTGTTTGGCCTTTTAATTTTTTTTTTCTACTTTGCCTTACAACTTATTGGAGAGATTTATTAAAGATAGTTATTGGCAGTGAAGTGCTTTTGGACTCAACATTTTTCAAAGATTAAATAAAAGAGAAGGGTTAAAGGTGAAGTTGGATGATTACTATCCATCCAATTAAATAAGAAACTAAAAAAATAAAGAGGAACCAGAGGTGTAGTTCAGTGGTGGAGCACATGTTGTACAGATTTTGGGCTCAATCCCTGGCAACTCCAAAAAAGAAATCTTTAAAAAAAAAAAAAAAAAAAAAAAAGTGGAATAAAGCTAATTTAAAACTACAACTAGGCACTCCTGTAATCCCAACACTGAGGAGGCAGAGGCAGGAGAATGTTGAGTTAGAGGCCACACTGCTCCATAGAAAGTTCAAGTCCAGCAAAATCCTGTCTCAAAGGAAAAAAAAAAAATCCAAGAAACTGGAATGCAAAGAGATAATGAGACGAAGATGATGGTGTTCATAAATTCATAGCCAGCCCACTTGGAAAAGATGAAAAGCTCCCTAAAAATAAATCCACCATAAGGCCTTTCATCCTGGCCTCCCCCCGGGTTCCTTGCACAGAGGAATGCCTCCTTATACACTCACTTTGTGACTAAAAGGTAAAGAAGTGTCTCCTCTTGTAATTCATCACTACGTGTGGTGGTGCACACTTGGAGTCTCAAGCACCCGGCAAAGGCAGGAGGATCTGAGTTAGAGGTCAGCCTGTGCTATGCAGGGAGAGTCTATCTCAAAGAAACAAAAAGCAAAAACAAAAAAGCCACTGGATTTAGGATACAAAATATGACTTTTTTAAAACTATGATTTGCTTTTAAAATATAAACTGAAGAGGCCGCAGAGATAGCTCAGTAGAATAAGTGCTTGCCTGGTAAACGCACCTGAGTTCAATCCCCTGTTCCGCAAAAAACTAAACTAAAATATCAACTCTCAGCGGACTAAGCTCTTGCTTAGGGAAGCACAGGGGCCAGAGTTCAATTCATGGCCCCACCTGTGGCCCTGGCCCTACTCTTGGGGTCGCTGAGCCAACGATGGAGTCCAGGCGTGGTGGCGCCCGGCTGTAATCCCAGTACTTGGGAGGCAGGAAAAAGGAGTATCACTATGAGTCAGAGCTGGGTAGTGTGACCCTGTACAAAAAAAAAAAAAAAAAAAAATCAACTAAGACGTTGGGGTGGGGGCAGGGAACCTGCCAGCAATCTGAATGTTGGACCAACTAGAACGTATACAGATTTTTTTCAAAAGAATATGATTTAAGAGTGATTTAAGAAAAAGATTTAGGGGCCGAGGAGATAGCTCCATAGCACAAGTGCGGGAGTGATTTCAAACCCCGGTCCCACAAAAAAAGAAGAAAAAAAAAAAGATTTTTTAAAAGAATGATTTTAAAAAGAAAGTCAAATGTAGTGGTGTTTGCCTCTAATCCAGCAGCTATTCAAGAGGGGAATGAATCCTTGAGCTCATTCTGGGCAGTTTAGCAGTTTTGAAAGAACCTGTCTCAAATTTAAAAAGTTAAAAGGGCAGGAATCTTGCTCAGTACACAAGGTTCAACTCTCAGTACTGGGAAAGAAAACTCTATTTTAGTTTTGCCACTGCTTGATCTTTTTTCGTCTCATTATTTTTAATGTATTGGGTACAGGATCTCACTAGTAGCTGAGACTCGTAGTGATTGATCCTCCTCTTTCAAACTCCCCAGCGCTGGGATTACAGGCATGTGCCGCCATGCCCTGGACTCCGTGGCCCGCTCGGGCACCCGAGGGCGGGGCCTGCGCGGCTTGTGGTAGGGGAAATTGAACCCTAGTCTCTGTGTTTGCCTAAGAGGAGTTAAGTCCACTGAGCTATCTCGCTGGCACTGGAATCTTATTTTAGATGCGTTAGCTTAAGTAAATATATTCATTTTATAAAGATATGAACAACTTTTAAATTACATACGTGTAGCCGGGCGTGGTGGCTCACGCCTGTAATCCCAGCACTCGGGAGGCTGAGGCAGGAGGATTGGTGAGAGTTCGAGACCAGCCTGGGCTACAAAAGTGAGCTCAAGGCCAGCCTCAACTGCATAGCAAGACCCTGTCTCAAAAGGACAAATAAATAAATAAATAAATAAATAAATACATAAATAAATAAATAAATAAATAAATTACATACGTGGATGCGTTGTTTCTATAGGACAGCCCTGGTCTAAAGGATAAAGAAATAAAAAATAATCATGTATTTGAGTCAAGCCCTGTCTTTGGAAAGCTCTATTACATCTTTAAAAACATTTCTTCACATGAGCCATGCAACATGCTGAAATGCTTTGCCACCACTCTAGCAGTTTCTAATCCTGGTCCCTGCATCCCCAAAAATGTACAATAGTTTTACAGCTCTTGGAAGCCAGGTACAGGCAAACGTTGTCGGGCGTTTTTTAGTAATTTTAAAATTTTTATTAGTACGCGTTTGCAGTACATAACATCACGGAGAGTTGGTGCGTGTGCATAACACCTCTTAGTTGTAATAGATTTTGAGAGAGAACAGCCTGCGAACAGACTGCAGTTTTTGCTCCAGGAAAGAAAAACCCCACGAGCGGGAGGCTTCTGCCATGGAGAGAGCGCCGGGGCTGCTAGCCGACTCAGCGCTCTTGCTGGCCGACCTTCCTAAGATGGCCACCTCCAGGGGGCGGGCCGTTCGCGCCACCTCCTCGCTTGCGGATGCCGATTGGGTAAGACGACTCAGTGAGGAGCGGTGATTGGGCCTCAGGCAGGAGCCTGGGTGGACCGGAAGTTGGCCCCGGCTCAGCCCCCAGGTGCCAAGGGTTCGGGGCTGGTAGTCATCCCCGGGGGATGTGGAAAGCTGGCGGTATGTCCGCGGAGCTGGGCATCGGGTTCGCTCTGCGGGCAGTGAACGAGAGCGTGCAGCAGGCTGTGGCGAGGCGGCCACGGGTGAGGAGGAAGACCGCGTGGGGACGATGGGCGGCCGCTTTGAGGAGGGGGACACCAGCGTGGTAGGACTAGGTCGTCACGGTGACGCAGAGGGGTCCCCCGAAGGGGCGGGGCCGCAGGCGCGAAGTCGGCGGCAGGGTGGCTCAGACCGTGAGTGGCTAGGGAGGGACTTTCTCAGGGACCTCGCCAAGAGTGTATCGGGAGCTGTGGAGGTTGGCTTTGGTGCAGAAGGCACCGCCACCTTGGAAACATGACCCGTCCCCTGGCCTCGTGGCCTTTTCCCATCGCTGCGCGCAGGGCCTTGGGGGACCGGAGGGACGTCTGACGGCAGAGCACGCAGAGTCCGAATCCGCGAGATCGCGCGCGTGGCAGTGTCTGACACTCGTAGATGCCCAGCAAATGTCACCTCCACCCCTGGCCGAGGCTGGGGTGGGTCAGTCGGACTTTGAAGGCACCCTTTGGATGTTTTTTTTTTTCTACTGCATATGTCAGTCATGTCTCTGGACTTTGACTGAAGCAGGAGTTAAATGTCTACCAAGCTCCATGCTTGTTAAATTGACAAAGACCCGAACTGAAAGAACAGAGGCCTGTCTGATCAAGCTGTTGCGGTCTCAGATCCTAAAATGTTAGCCTGGAAACAGAGGACCTGTGTTGCAGTCTCAACTAAGTCACTAAGCAGGTGTTATCTTGAACAAATGACTTTGGTCCTCAGTGACTTATCTGTACAGACAGTAGAATGAGCTCCAGAAAGGAATCTCCTGGTGTTAATGTTCAGCAATTCTCAGTGGCTAAGGAAAATCTAGGGGTTCTTTCATTCTGAGAAGTTTTCCTTGGCACAGTCTACCCCTTCCACTTGTCTCTCTGGAAATCACCCATTCATGAGCATTCTAGGAATTATGACAGGGTCTCCTAAAAGGCAAGTGAGACAAGCCTCTCCAAAGGAATAGGGTTTTTTGTTAATTTACCCGACTGCTTCAGATCCTTGAGAATACTGTGGTTCTTTGACAATTCCAATAGGGGGTGTGAAAACTCAACTATTGGAGGACACATGGCCCTGTCTCTGCCTCTGTGTGGGGTTGGCTGCCACAGAGCGCAGGAATACCCTGCTCTAAATGCGATGGCTGTGGGAAGAGCTCAGTGAGGTCTAATTCTGAGCTCAGAATTGGACTGCTACTGGGTGGTTGAGTCATGGATGGAACAGTAAATTACACATCATTACCCTGATGGAACCACTCTGAAAGCAATATGAATAATTACACCAGGACCAGGATATGTTTCTAAAACTGGTTACCTTGGGGTTTCATAAGTCAGCCCTGTTAATCAGAGTGCTGCTTTCCCTTAATGAAGTGATTGCTTTGCTTTGTTTGGTGGCATTGTACTGGGTGTACCCCAACACAAGTTTATGGCCTCACACTTGCCAAACAAGAGCTCTGCTACTGAGCTACCCCCCTATGAAGTGAGTCTTAAACTTTTAGTGTTGGTATACAGAAGAATCATATGGAAAGCTGGGTTATTTGTTTGTTTTGTTGTTTTTTAAATAGCTTCTCAGCCAGGCAGAGTGATACATGCTTATAATCGTATCACTCAGGAAGCTGAGGAAGGAAGATCTCAAGTTTGAGATTAGCCTGGACTACATAGTAAATTGAAGGCCAGCCTAGACTACATAGTAAAACTGTGTAAGAGAGAGAGAGAGAGAGAGAGAGAGAGAGAGAGAGAGATTGATTCTGAGTTCTGAGGGCTGGGGGTATATCTCTCAATGGAGAGCACTTATCTAGCATACACAAGGCCTTAGTTTCAATCCCAGCAGCTTCTCAGAACAAAAGGGTTCTGAGACCCCAGGCCCAGAAATTTAGATTCAGTGCTTCTGATTAGACCCAGGTGGTAACTGATAAAGCTGTTCTAAGACTACAAGTTAGGGAAATATGGCTTTAACTTGCCCTGCTGCTCTGAAACAGAAATGTCTCCCACTAGCTAATAGGGTAGTTAGTATTAGGTGGAGATGTCGTGCATATATAGTGCATTTTGTTCACCATGCTAACTCCCTTGTAGTACTAGAAGGTTGTATCTCAACAAATGCCTGATTGAGGTCTGCCAATCTATTCTACAGGAGAAATCCTCTGAGACTTATTGGTATAATTCTCCCCAAATATTCATTCCTGTGGTTCTTTCCCTCTTGGCAGGATCTCCCAGCCATCCAGCCCAGGCTTGTAGCAGTCAGTAAAACCAAACCTGCAGAAATGGTGATTGAGGCCTACAGTCACGGCCAGCGCACTTTTGGAGAAAACTATGTAAGAACCCTTTTCCATAGCTCCCTATGAAGAATTGTGATTGCTGGGCTTCTGACTTGTTCTGGTTTTACCTTTCAGGTTCAGGAACTACTAGAAAAAGCATCAAATCCTAAAGTAAGTAGATATCAGAATTCTTTAGCTTTACCTTAATCTTAGCTCTTTAAGTTGAGAAGTAGACCCTTGTTGGTGGTTGAGGCTTAAAACAAGAAGTTGGGATGGTGGTAGGCTATCCACTTTTACCTTGAGCCTCAAATAATTCTCAGTTAAAGTTTCTGTATTTCAACTGTAGGGCTAGGGAGATTTTCCCAGCAGCATAAACACCTGCCTGGAAAGCGCAAGGTCCTGAGTTCAATCCCTAGTACCACTGAAAAAAAAGCTTTCACACGTACTTCAACTGTAATTTTTTTTTTTTTTCAGCTGTTTAGAAGTGATTCTTTTAGGAACTGGCTATAATCTCATATCCTTCTGGGGCATGAAAGCAGTTCATTCTTAATGGACGATGGCTAAAAGACGGAGCTAATGAGGATAAGAAAGGGAATGGAGGTTTTTCTTGGTGTTCTTCTCCTCCCTGGGCTGCTGGCTGAAGGTAGTAGCAGTGGTTTATCCATTTAAGGCATAGCATAGAGGTACAGGGTCACTGGGCTCACATAAAGCCTTAGAGCCAGAAGACCTTCAGGTAAGTCCAATGTACTTTCCTCTTTCCCTTCAGATTCTGTCTTCGTGTCCTGAGATCAAATGGCACTTCATTGGCCATCTACAGAAACAAAACATCAACAAATTGATGGGTAAGATAAAGCTCAAAGTATGAAGACAACCCTGCTCTGACATTGTATTGCTTGTACTGGCTTCTGCAGAACATGGCCAGCTCACTGTTTGTGCTGTCGAATTCCCTTTTTTTTTTTTTTTTTTTTTTTTAAATTTAATACAGGATCTCACTGTACAGATTGGACTCAGTGATTCTCCTGTTTTCAACTTCCCAATTGCTGGGATTACAGACATGAACCACCATGCCCAATCTCAGTCACTGTCTCAGGGCCAGCACATCATGCCAGGGATCAAGCCCTAGTCCTTGTGCCTGCCTAAGCAGGTGCTTTAGTCTGTTGAGCTATCTGGCCAGCCCTTCAAATTCCTTTTTATTTTCTTTTGATTTGGCAGCACTAGGATTTAAACCCAGAGATGATCTAGCACCAACTTACATCTTTACACCTTTTTATTTTGAGACAGGGTCTTGCTAAATTAACCAATCTGGCCTCAAACTTGCAGTCCTCTTGCCTCATCCTTCCTGTTAGCTGGAGCTCATACCACCACACCCAAATAGAGTTTCCTTTAAATTGAGACAGAGGTCAGAGAGTTAGCTGAGGCATAAGCACTTACCTGGCAAACACAAGGATGGGGAGTTCAATCCCCATCCTGCATGCCATGCAAGCTTCAGAACTGGCCGTGGTTATACCATGGTTATACATGAGTTCCAGACCAACCTAGGGGCTACAAAAGTGAGCACAAGGCCAGCCCAAAGTGCATAGCAAGACCCTGTCTCAATAAATAAATAAAGGGCTGGCCAGATAACTCAAGAGACTAAAGCACCTGCTTAAGCAGGCATAGCAGGTTCGATCCCCAGGATGCCATGCTGGCCCTACCCCTGGGGCACACTGAGACTGGGCATGGTGACACACACCTGTAATCCCAATGTTTGGGAGGCTGAAAACAGGAAAATCACTATGAGTCCTATCTGTGTAGTGAGACCCTGTAGTAGATCTTATACTAAAATAATAAATAAATAAATGACAGTTAAGTAATACAATGAAGTAAAATTAAGAATTAACTGCAAGGTTTGGGGGTATAGCTCAGTGGTAAAGAATTTTCCTAGCATACATATGGCCCTGAATACCAGGGCCCAGCAGTACAAAACAAAAAGCCACATTTGGGGGCACAGGCCTGTAGTTCCAGCACTCTCAGAGGCTAAAGCATGAGGGTTAAAAACTGGGCAATTAAAGGACTAGGGATGTAGCTTAGTGTAATGTCCTGAATTTAATTCACAAACCACCAAAAAGGAAGGGGGGGAGGGAAAAAGAGAGAGAGGAAGAGAGGGAGAAAGGAAGGCAGGCAGGCAGGCAGGCAGGCAGACGGGGCCATCTGACAGTGACATTGTTTTTACTTCCCTAGGCTAGCCATGAACTTCCAGATCTTCCTGCCTCAGCCTCCTGGGTAGCTCAGATTACAGGTGTGCATTAGTACACCTGGCAGTTGATAAGTCTGACACAGGTTTGTACCTGTGAAGCCATCACTATAAATAAAACAGTGGGCATACCTATCACCCCCAGAAGTTTCCTCCTATTCATTTGTAGTCTCTCCTTCCCTCTGCTCCCTACCTCTTCCTCATGTTCCATTTTACTGCTTTATTGGTGTAGTTTTTATTTATTTTTTTATTATTATTATTATTATTTGTCTTTTTGAGACAGGGTCTCACTATGCAGTTCAGGCTGGCCTTGAACTCACTTTTGTAGCACAGGCTGGTCTCAAACTCGCACTGATCCTCCTGCCTCAGCCTCCCAAGTGCTGGGATTACAGGCGTGCGCCACCACGCCCGGCTTGGTGTAGTTTTTAGAGAGCTTGGGGTTTTTTATTTTGTTTTGTCTTGCTTCCGTTTTAGGAGGTTTTTTGATCTCATCATGTGGTCCAGGCTGGCCTTACCGTGTAGTGGGATTACTGATGTGTACCAACATGGCTGGTTTAATTTTAGAGTCATGAAGAATCTTAGTATGTACTCTTTTAGTCTTCCACTCTGTTCAATGAACTTCAGACTCATATGTTCATTTGTGTTCTAGTCGTTCATTCCACTGTTGTTCAGTAGTGATTTGTTGCATAAATATAACATAATTTGTTTCTCCATTCACCTTTTGGTGAACACTGAGGTTGCTTCTAATTTTTGTGTTATAAATAAGTTCCTATAAGCATCTTTATGTAAGTCTTCACATGGACATGTATTTCTTTCAACTGTGGAGTACTTAGGAGTAGAATAGCTAGTAAAATTTATGCAAAAGTATATTTTAACTGTGTGTATGTGTCTGTGTGTGTGTGTATGTGTGTGGCTGGGTAGGTGGCTCTGAGGCCTCATATCTGCTACATAAGTGCTGTCCCACAGAGCTACATCCCCAGCCTCAGAGTTCTTTAATTTTTGCTGTCTAATGAGCATTTCCTTAGGGCCAGCCAGATAGCTCAGTGGACTAAAGCACCTATTTAAGCAAGCACAGGGACCAGAGTTCAATCCCCAGCATGCCATGCCAGGCTCCACCCCCAGGATACATTGAGATTGAGACTGGGCGTGGTGATGCACACCTGTAAATCCTAGCTCTTGGGAGGCTGAAAATAGGAGGCACTACAAGTACGATCTCTAGTGAGACCCTGTAGACCCTATATTAAATACACACAAAAATAAATAGATAAAACTATTAAAATGAGTATTTTCCTGTTGACTAGGACGGTTGAGCATCTTTGCACCTGCATGCCCTCTATACATCTTGTTTGGTAAAATGCCTAGGTCTTTTCTCATTTTTTAAATGTCCTTTTTTATTAGTGCATGTTTGCATTATTTATTTGTGGGTAGTCAATAAAGGTACATAATACCTCCTAGTGTTCCTTTTCTTTAATGCAGTACTCCTCTTTCCTTCTGCTCACTCCAGCCAAGAGGTCCCCTTCCTATGTACAAAAGTTCTGTTCATCATTTTTTCTCTTCAATTCTTTGGATTTTTTAGATCTCCTTTTCCACTCCTATCTCTCTCCATCCATCTCTTGTTCCCTCATCCATTGTGTGAAAGTAGTGTGTGAAGCTGTGAGACGCCTACTCCATGAAAACCCCATGGTTCCTATTTAATGACCTTTTATTTTGCCATATATATAATTATATAATTATTACACATTATGTATATATGTATGTAATATATATGTTTAGTAAATTACTCAAGAGAGAAACCATACAATATTTAAGTTTGTGTCTGATTTATTTCACTTAATATAGTGGTCTCAAGTTGCATCCATTTATCTACACATACCTCAAGTTTATCTTAATGGCAGAGCAATACTCCGTTGTCTATAAATACCACATTTTCATTATCCATTTATCTGTTGGTGAACATATAGGTCTTTTCCACAGTTTAGCTCTTGTAAATTATGCTACTTTAGCATGGTATTAAAATAAATAAATAAATAAATAAATAAAAGGTATAAATAAATAAATGGTATTGTGTTGAGGGCTTGCAAGGGAAGGGATTTAATATAGGGAGCATATTTTATAGGACTATTTTATAATATTCACCCTAAAAGTTAGATGCAGAAGAGTGCAAGAGATCTGACCATGCACAAGACACCCAAGGAATCAAGCTGAGGGCCTGGATCCTACAGCAGTGTCCCACACAAGTCCAGCTGAAGGCCAAGAGCCCATGACAATGTCCCATGCAGCCCATGTCAAGGATCTGTGCTGTGAAGACCTCAAAGGTTCTCTGTCTGAAACTAGAAAGTCTGTACTAGTAGAATGAAGGATCTGTGCCAGTAGGCTGAGGAATCTGCACTGGAGCCAAGAAGCATTGCTTAAGACAAAGGTGAAGACCAGAGCTGTTTCAGAGAGAACAGCAGTCATAACCAGTGATAGCAAGGACCTAGTTCCCCCAAGGGGAACAACTGAATTCATATCAGGAAAACCAGCCAGAACAAGCTTCTCCAGTACAATGAACAGCTCCCGTCTTCCCCTCTCATTCTCCTTTTACACCTTCCAGCAACAATCCTCAGGTGGATCTTCCACACCCAGAACCAGGCTGACTCAGTTCAACAGGACATTCCCACTGATGCTGGCCATTAGTGAATCCACCATACGTGGGTGTGTATATGTCCCTGTAGAATGACTTTAACTTTCAAGAAGACATCCAGAAGGGCAATAGCTGAGTCAAATGGAATTTCCATTTTTACTTTTTTGAGCAATCTCTCCACACTGATTTCCATACCCACCACACATCTTTGCCAGCATTTATTGTTATTTGATTTCCTGATAGCCATTTTTTTTGTGGAATAAAACATTTTCATTTACATTTTTCTAATAGCCACAAATATTCAACATTTTTTCATACACTTACTGGCTGTTTGGGGCCAGCGAGATGGCCCAGCAGTATAAAGTGCCTGTTTAGGCAAGCTTAGGCAAGCATAGGGACTGCAGTTCAATCCCTGGCACCACATGCTGTGCCACCCACACCCCCAGAGCAGGCTGAGCCAGCAATAATAATATATATAAAACAAAAAGAAAGAAAACTTACTGGCTATTTGTACTTCTGAGTATTCACTTTGGTTGCCCATTTTTCTTATTAGGTCTTTTATTGGGGACGACTATATTTTTGAGTTCTTTATATATTCTAAATGTTAGTCATTTGAACCAAAAATATTTTCGCATTCTATAGGTTGTTCTCTATGTTAACTGTTTGTTTTGTTGTGAAGCTTTTTAATTTGATATGATCCCATTAATTGGTTCTTGGTATTATTTCTTGTGCCACTGGAGTTCTAGTCAGAAAGTCCTTGTCCATACCTGTATCTTAAGGATCTTTGTCTAACTGGTCTTTCAGGAGTGTTTCTGTTTAACATTTAGATATTTGATCCATTTTGACTTTAGTACAAGGTAAGAATATTAATCTAGACTGAATTTTTGCATGTGAATATCCAGTTTTCCCATCATCATTTATTAAAAAGGCTCTTTCCTTTGGTGTATGTTTTTGACCATTTTGTCAAACATTAAATAGTGAATATGCCTGGGGTTGGTTCTGATTCCTCAGTTCTGTTCCTTTGAGCCACCTACTTGTTTCTGTGCTAATACTATGCTGTTTTTATCACAATAGCTTTGTAGTATAATTTCAAATCTGGTATCATAATGTCTCTTGCTTTCGTTACCCAGGATTGCTTTTGCTATTCTGGGTCTCTTCTGATTCCATATAAATTCCAAAATTTTTTTCTCAAGATCCATATGAGGTATGGAGCAGATCATCCTGGACACAGTAGCACCCCAGCCTCTCCTCCAGACCCTATAAAGCAGGGGCAGCATCTTGAAACCTCCAGGAACTGTGAGCTAAATAAACCATTCCTCCCCTAAATTTGCATGGCCAGTATTTGTGCCAGCAATGAGAGAAAAGAACTAAGACAATGAGAAATGACATTGGTATTTTGTTTGTGACTGCATTAAATCTGTATAACAGTTTTAGAAGAATAGCCATTTATTTGTTCTGTTTACCCAAGAACAGAGAATATATTTCCCTTTTCCAATGTCCTCCTTGATTCACCTTTTATGAAGTAGTTTTCATTGTAAAAGTCTTTCACTTCCTTGATTAATTCCTACATAGTTAATTTTTCTTTCTTTCTTTTTTTGTTTTGGTGGTACCAGGGATTGAACTCAGGAGCCTGTACTTGCCAGGCAGGCACTTATTCTACTGAGTTATCTCCCCAGTCTAGTTAATTTTTCTTGATGCTCTTGTAAATGGCATCGTTTTCCTAGTTCCTTTCTCAGTGAGTTCATTATTAGTACGTGGTAAGCCCCTGACTTACAAATATGTGAGTTGTGAAATTTCAGAGTACGAACAGACATCACATTATGAACATTTATAGATTCAGACAAATCATGGAAGTAGCTCATGGGTCTGCCACACACTGTCAGAGTTCTGCAGCTGTGTGCAACATTGTACAGTGCTATAACTGTAAAAGTAAAAGTAGTTTACTTGTAGTTATACTATATTATTCCACTATCTTAAGGTAGCTATAAAGTAAAAATAGGATTTTTTTACAGTATTTGTATATGTGATTTTTTTAATGCTTTATATAGTATATCTGTGTCAAATATAAATAGGACTCTCTTTGTTAGCCTTAACAAATGAATATGATTTATGAACATTTTTCCGAAACAGAACTCATTTATAAGTCAGGAATGTACTGTAAGGAATGCTGTTGATTTTTGTGTGTTTACTTTGTAGCCTGCTACATTGCTGAATTTGGGGTTTTTTTTGGTGTTTTTTGTTTTGTTTTGTTTTTTCTGGGAGTCTTCTGGTGGAATTTTTTGGGTATTTTCAGTAAATGATCATGCCATCTGAAAATAATGATACTTTGACTTTGTCCTTTCCTACATGTACTCCTTGTGCTTCTTTGTCCTACCTGATTGCTCCAGCTAATGTTTTGAGGACTGGCTAATGTTTCATTGAACAGAAATAGTAGATATCCTTGCCTTGTTTTTTATTTTAAAGGGAAAGCTCTTGGGTTATCCCCATTTAAATTATATTTGTTTTAAATGAATTTATCATGAATGGATTTTATCAGATTGAGATAAGGTCCCTCTATACCTATTTCCTTCAGAGTTTTTGTCATGAATAGATGCTGAATTTTGTGAAAGGGTTTTTCTCTGTTGACATTTTCATGACATTTATGCCCTTGGCTTCTGTTTATGTGATAAATTACATTTATCAATGTGCATCTGTTGAACCATCTTTGCATCCCTGGCATGCAGCCTAGTTGGTCATGATGTGTGATTTTTTTTTTTTTTTTTTTTGTGGGACCAGGGTTCAAACTCACGACCTTGCACTTGCCCAGCAGGCACTTGTGCCTCGGAGCTATCTCCCTAGCCGACGTGTGATTTTTTTTAATGGTTTGTTGTATTCTGTTTGCCAGTATCTTGTTTAGGACTTTTACACCTATATTAATTAGAGAAACTAGCCTACAGGCCGTTTTATTTATTTTATTGATTTTTATTAGGGTGGGGTTGGATCTTTGTCTCGTTTTGAAATCAGAGTAATGCTAGCTCCCAAGAATGATTTTAAGAACACATCTTCCCTCTTGATTTTCCTAAAGAATATGAGGAATATTGATGTTAGATCTTCCTACGATTCCTGAGTAGGGGTTTTTATTTGTTTGTTTGCTTGTTTGTTATATTTTAGGGAAGGGTCTATAAGGCGTTCATAGTCTCATTACTAGATCTGACTCGTAGTGAGCCACCTGTTTCCAGCCTCCCAAGAGCTGGAATTACAGGCTTGCACCACTACACCCAGTCTCAATTGCTATCTCAGTGCATCCCAGGGGCAAGACTGGCATGGCAGGCCCGGGGATTGAACCCCAGGCCCTTGAGCCTCCTTGCAGGCACTTTAATCTGCTGAGCTATTTGGTCAGCCCTTGTTTGTTTGTTTTTATTACTGCATCTGTTTTATTACTTGTTATTGTATTATGTAAGGTTTTTAAGTCTTTCTGGTTCAGTTTCGATAATTCATAGGTATCTAGAAATCTCCCCATTCCTTCCGAGTTTTCTAATTTTTTTGTCATACAGGTCCTTGACCTAGTTGCTAATAATCTTTGGGTTTTGGTGATGTTCATTGTGATTTCACCTTTTTCATTCCTAATCACACTAACTTGGGTCTTTTCCTTCCAGATTGGCCAAGGGTCTACTTTGTTTATTCTTTCAAAGAACCAGCCTTTTAATTCATTAATTTTTTTATTGTTTTATCTTCCATTTCATTGATTTCTGCTCTGCTCTTTGTAATTTCCTTCCTTGTACAAACTCTTAATTTAAATTGTTCTTGGCTTTTTAGAGCCTTCAGGTATATCATTAGGCTATTTGTTTGGGTTCATTTTTCTTTTCTGATGTGCACATTCAAAGCTATAAATTTTTCTGAGGGGCCAGGGGAGACAGCTCAGTGGTTTAAGTACCTGTCTGGCAAGCACAAGATCTGGAGTTCAATACTAAATACCAAATGAATGAATAAATAAATTTTTCTTATAAGACTATTTTCACTGTGTCCCATAAATTCTAAAATCTTGTGTTGGGATTTCTATATTGAATTTTGATTAGTTGATCTATTTGTGATAGCAGAATTTTATTTTTTGTTTGTTTTTTGGCAGGACTGGAGTTCAAACTCACAACCTTGCACTTGCCAGGCAGGCACTTGTGCCACAGAGCTGTCAATACTCTCTATACTTGTACACCTAATAGTGGAATATGGAGAGCCCTCATTATAACTGTTTTGATAGTTAGCTGATATATTATGTCCATTAGTGTTTGTCTTATGAAGTTGGGTACACTGTAGTTTGGTTCATATATATTTATAATTGCAATCTCTTTTGAGTAATTTTGTTAAGCAATATGCAGTATCCCTGTTTGCCTCTTTTCATCAACTTTGGCTTAAAGCCTGCCTGGCATGGAAATAGGATAGCTACTTTTGCATGTTTTGAGGCTCCCAGTGCATGAAATATTATTTTCCATCTTTTAACTTTTGGGCTGTCATTTTTTTTTTTTTTTTAATGGTACCCAGAGGCTTGTGCCACTATATATCCTTGGCCCCAAGTCTGTGAATTTCTTTTTTTTTGAACTGGGGATTGAACTCAGGACCTCGCACTTGCCAAGCAAGCACTTGTGCACCTGAGCTATCTCCCCTGCCCAAATCTGTGAATTTCTTGTTGGGTTAAATGTTTATCTTGGGTCGGCGAGATAGCTCAGCTATCTAAAGCACCTGCTTAGGGGCCTGGCGGGATGGCTCAGTGGTCTAAAGGCCCTGCTTGGGAAAGCTTAGGCGGCTGCAGGGACCGCGGTTCGATCCCCGGCACCACATGCTGCGCCAGCCCTGTCCTCGGGGTGGGCTGAGCCAGCCATAAAAATGAGTGAATAAACAAACAAAGGTTCTGAAACAAGAAAAAATAAATAAAATAATAAAAAAAAAATAATAAAGCACCTGCTTAGGCAAGCTTAAGCAACCACAAGGACAGTGGTTCAATCCCTAGCGCCACATGCTGCGCCAGTCCCACCCCCAGGGCAGGCTGAGCCAGCCATACATACATATATGCATGCATACATATATACATACATACATACATACATACACTTTTAAATGTGTATCTTATATATAGCATATTTTTTTGTTGGATTTTGTTTCTTCATTCATTGTGCTAATCTATATCTTTTGATTGGCAAATTAAAACCATTCACATTGATAATTATAATTGACAATTATTCTGTCCTTATATTATTATTGTTTCTGTTTTCTTTATCTTCAACCTAATTGCTTGCCTTACATAATGCATTCTTTCTATTGGACCTGTTTGCATGTTAGCTTGTCTCTTTCTGGAATATCCTTGAGAATTTCTGGAGTATTGGTTTGATGATCATAAATGTTTTTAGGTGCTCTTTATCATGGAGATGTTGTTTTTCATCAATTCTGAAATACAATATAATTTGCAAGATAAATCAGTCTGTGTTGAAAGTGTTTTCTTTTCAGCTTAAAACACTTCATTTTAAGCTGTCCTTACCTGTAAGGTTTGTATTAAGTATATAGTAATTCTGATGGGGTTTCCTTTATTAGTGACTCATTGCTGTTCTCTAACAGCTTTTAAGTTTCTGTTCTTGTGTTGTATTTGTGTTACTTTATTAATAAGTGGCATGGGGTGTTTCTTTTTCTGGCCTTGGCTTTTGGGGGTTCTATGTGCCCACTTATCTGTATGTTAAATCTTTTTCCACATCTAGCAAGTTCTCTGCTATTACTGTAGTAGATAAGTTTTTTATGGCTTTTGTGCTATCTTCTGACTTTTCACTAATTTGAATTACCTTCAGTTTTCTTTTATTCATCTAGCAGCCTTTGGAACCATTTTCATTCACTTTGGTCACTTCTGCTGCCCATAGTTTCTTTTCCATTTTTATAACTGGGAGTCGAACTCAGGACCTTGTGCATGTCAAGCAAGCGCTTAAGCCACTGAGCTATCTCCCCGGGCTGTAGTTTCTGTTTTTAAGACAGAGTCTCTATGTAATCCAAGCTGCCTTGAACTCACTGTATATCCTGGGCTTATCTCAAACTCACTCTGTTCATCCTTCCTCAGCATATTGAGTACTGGGATTACAACTCTGCACTACTACACCCAGCTCAATTGTATTTTTAATCTCCTATATTTGTTTGGAATTTTTTTGTGACCCTCATTCTTTTGTATGTTGAACATTCATGTTTTATATCTCTTTTCTTTTACTCAGTGCCACTTACCATAGAGTTAGTTATTTTTAAAAATTCAAAGTAGGAAACATCACTGTCTCTTTAAGGACCATACACTCATAAAATTCAAATGAAAAAATATATATTTTTCACATTATAGGTATTCAGTCTTCTCATTTGTTTGTTTGTTTGGTTGGTTGGTTGGTTGGTTGGTTGGTTGGTTGGTTGGTTTTTTCAGACAGGGTCTCTCCATGTAGTTCAAGCTAGCACTGAACACTCTACACAGTCCAAAATCCTCCTGCCTCAACCTCCAAGTGTTAGGGTTGCAGATGTGCACCATCCATGCTCAGTTCTGTCTTTCTTGGACCACACAAAACAGTGTTTCAAAATTTTTGTTTAACAAGAGGAAGATGAAGTCTCAGCCTGCCACAGTAACAAGTTTAAAAAATAAACCAGTATTGAGCTACTGCAGAACCAGCCAACTGCCTTTAACCCCCTCCCTGTCCCATAGAGCACACCCAGCTGTCTCTGTGCCCACACACAGAAATCTCTGCCTCCACACTTCTGTTTCCCCACCAGATACCACTACAAAAAAAAAAAAAAAAGAAAAATTAAAGTTTGGAGGTGAGAACTACTACAATATACTTTTTTTTTAAAGGCAACTTATGTGTTAAATATTGAAAGAGGAGACTATAATTAGAGTTAAAAGGCAGCAAGAAGACTGCAGTGTCTTCTATCTGCTACACTGTGATCTTAGAGCCTGGGATTGTGCCCTAAGGGGCTAGCAATACCAAGGCATACCTCAGACATTAATTGTAAAAGATTATACCAATACTTATGACAAGCTTGTAATATGAGAAAATAAGTTATCAAGGATACTTATGACAAGCTTATAATATGAGAAAATAAGTTATCAAGTTAAAAGAAGAAGTAAAATATAAAAACCATACACACTGTATGGTCTTAACTAGGTCAAAATCAACCAACCATGTCCCATAAAAGGCTGAAGCAAACTACTTGAAAGATTAACAGTGATTATATTAAACACCTAAGAGGAAAAAGACTGCTCCCTGCTTTAGAGATGCCCTGTCTTCCCCAAGTGGGAACTGGACGTGCCCCCAGCAATGGTATCAGTTAAAAGCAGAAGCCACTGCTTTCCTTGAGATTAAAAAGCAGGCAGTCCTCATGGAATCACATATGTGCCCTTACTTTGGAACTTTGCTGACTCACTAGGACACAAGAATGTAACAACTGTCTCCACTGAGTACTTCTACAGAGTGCAGGGTTCCCACTTCATGAAGTTAGTTCCTAAACATAATGCCTAGCAAAGCAGCTACCTTTGTTTTAAGCAAAAGAGTATATATTTTACTATAGAATAAAACACTTTGAGAGTGATGCCCAGTCAGAGTTGGCAGGATGGTTCACAGTCTAAAGTGCCTGCTTAGGAAAGCTTAGGCAACCACAGGGAAAGAGGTTCAATCCCTGGCACCACATGCTGTCCCAGCCCTACTCCCAGGGCAGGCTGAGCTGGTCATAATAAAAGGAGAGTGATGACCACTCTAGGTCAACTCATCTGTGCCATCGGGAACTGTGGTGCAGGAATACTAAGGAATCTTCTCTTCCAGTTGCTGGTTTGCATTGTGCTCCTGTGGCAGGCACTCCAGGTCTTCCTGAACCTTTGCATGGATCTCCCAGACCTCCTGCAGTGACCTGATACATGCAATCTCCAGTGGTTCTCAGCTCCACAAGGCTCTGGTCCCTGTGGCAGCATCTTTCTTTCCAGGAGAACACTGGAGTGTGATGTTAGCAAAGCCAGGCTGTCCATCACCATTCAGATGTGACACAGAATTAAGTCAGATTAACCAGAGCCCATCATAGGTCCCCACATCTGTAGGTGTGGCAGCTGGTGCCCAGCAGCATTAGATAGGGCTGCAGCTCACCATCAAAGCTGAGCCATGGGGCAGCAAGATGACCTAAGAAGGCACACACAGGCTCCCCAAACATGGCACCAGCTGTAGCCCCCCAGCTCCTGACAGTGGACTCTACCCAACTCCTCTGGCAGCCCACTTCCTTGGGTCCCACCTTGCATTCTTCTTGCATCTCTTTTTTTCATTAGGCTTCATGATCATTTTGAGCTAATTTTGTATGGATACAAGTCCATTTTACATATTAAGTATCCAGTTGTCCTAGCACTATTTATAGGAAAAACTATCCTACTCCTACAACTGATGCTTGATATCAGAGTATTGCTCACTGCAGAATAAATTGGGAGCTTCTACAGTCTTTTAGAAGAGTTCTTGTGCAATTATTATCAATTTCTTAACTAGTAGGACTCACCAGCAAGACAATCTTTGTGGGAAGATATTTAATTATAGTTTAAAGTTTACTGATAAGCATATGATTTTTTTTTCCCCCTTGGGTGAGCTTTGGGTTTTTTTTTACTCTTTTAAGGAGTTTTGTTTATTTCACCTACACTGATAAACTTCCAAACACATGCAGAATATCTATTTTGTTTTGTTTTGTGACACAGGGTCTCTCTGTGTAGTCCATGATGGGCTTGAACTCACTATGTTGCCCCAGGTTGGCCTCAAACTCTCAATTGATCTGCCTCAGCCTCCCAAGCACTAGGATTACAGGTGTGTATCACCAGTCCCTTATGAGATACTTTTTTTTTTTTTTTTTTTTTTGAGACAGGGTCTCACTGTGCAGTTCAGGCTGGCTTTGAGCTCACTTTTGTAGCCCAGGCTGGTCTCGAACTCACAACGATCCTCCTGCCTCAGCCTCCCGAGTGCTGGGATTACAGGCGTGAGCCACCACGCCCAGCTTTTTTTGGTCTTTTTGCGATAGGGTCTCACTATGTAGTTTAGGCTGGCCTTGAGCTCACTTTGTAGCCCAGGCTGGTCTCTTAACTTGCAAAGATCGTCTTGCCTCAGCTTCCCCATGTGCTAGGATTACAGGCGTGCACCACCATACCTGGCCTGAGACAATTATTTACAATCCTCATTCTCTGGGTTGTCTTTCTGCTTTCTTGAAGCTAAGTTGTTTTCTATTCCAATTTTTCTGGCTTGTCCTTTTGTAGTTTACCTTCACTCAGGTATTATGTCTTCTTAAGAAATCATTGCTTAATCCAAGAGCATCAAAATTTATTTACTTCCAGTTTTCTTCTAAGAGTTAGCTCTCAAGATTAGGACCATTTGAGTCCATTTTTGTGCATAGTATAAAGAAAGGGTGGAGTTGAGTGTCTGTGACTGTGTTTGTTCTTTAGGGTGAAACATAGGGCCTTTGTATTTTTTTTTCGAATTTTTTTTATTTTATTTCATTTTTTTTCTTGTTTCAGAACTTTGTTTGTTTGTTTGTTTGTTTGTTTGTTTGTTTTTATGGCCAGCTCAGCCTGCCCTGAGGGCAGGGCTGGTACAGCATGTGGTGCCAGGGATCAAACCGTGGTCCCTGCAGCTGCCTGCAGACGCTTTAGACCACTGAGCCATCCTGCCAGGCCTAGGGCCTTTGTATTGAGCATCATCCTCCAGTCCTTTTTTTACTTTGCAATGGAGTCTCCCTTAGTTTCCTAGGCTAGGCTCACATTTGCAGTCTTCCTGCTTCAGCTTCCCAGAGTGCTAGAATTACAGGCATGTGCCACCACACCTGGCTTCCCATAACTTTGCTAATACCTTCACCTTTGAATTTAAAAAATAGTTTTTCTGACTGTAGAATTCTAGATTAACTTTTTTTCATTCAGTACTTAAAGGTGTCTGTTAGTGCATATCTAGAATCATGGCATTCCTAGGGTTGAGACCAGCTGGTCACAAGTTCAAGGCCAGCCTGGACTGTATGCAGCAAGACCTTGTCTCAAAACAGACAAGAATGTTGTCCCATCAAGTCTTCATTTGCTCTATTACAACAAGGACTCTGATGTATTTTCACTTTGTTCCTCTGTATATAACATGTTCCCTCCCTGTGGCTAGTTTTAAGATTTCCCCATTATCGCTAGTTTTCAGCAATTTAGTTATTGTGTGTTTTAGTGTAATTTTCTTCACATTTCTTATGCTTGGGATTTGTTGAATTTCTTTAAGAAAATTATTAGCTGAGATGGTTCAACGATTTAAAGCGCCTGCTTAGGAAAGCTTAGGCAACCGCAGGTACCAAGGTTCCGAACATTCCTGGTACCACATGCTGTGCCAGCCCCACCCCCAGGGCAGGCTGAGCCAGCCATAAAAAAAAAAGAAAGAAAATTATTAGAAATTTTTCTACCTATTTGCTCCTTTCTTCCTATTTTCCTCACTGTTCCAGTTTCCTGTTAGTCTTCTTGAGTTGGCCCACTGTTCTCTGATACTCTTCATTGCTATAATGTTTTCCTGTGTTTTGTTTTAGATAATTTCTTCAGGTTAATTTAATTCCTTGTGTGGCCACATGTAATTTGCTATAAATCCTGTCACTGTATTTGTCATCTCATACATTGTAGTTTTGGAGCTAGAAGTTCATTTGAGTCTTTTTCGCAATTTCCAATGTCTCATTTCTTAATATAAGGAACATAATTACAACTTTTAAGTTTTTTATTTACTAATTCTTTTTTTTTTTTTTTTTTTTTTTTTTTTTTTTTTTTTTTTTTTTTTTTTTTTTTTTTTTTTTTTTTTTTTTTTTTTTTTTTTTTTTTTTTTTTTTTTTTTTTTTTTTTTTTTTTTTTTTTTTTTTTTTTTTTTTTTTTTTTTTTTTTTTTTTTTTTTTTTTTTTTTTTGTTAGTTCTTATTCAGTTTCAGTTGGTTGATTTAAGTCTTCATTATGCATCAT